>JNEY01000146.1:231624-244563 GCA_020875895.1 Aphelenchus avenae | reverse complement strand
GCATGAGGAACGAAGACGCGAGCAAAGCCGTCTCCGACGCGGAATCTGCGTTCGCAGACGACGACGACTACTAGGAGATGATGCACAAATAGCGCAAGCTTGAGAAGCGTCTGAGCTCGCAGGATAGGACTGCGGGACACGAAAGCGGATCGCCTACGGAGGCAAAGGAGTACATCAACGCTGTGCTGCATCAAGACTTCCGCGCTACGGAACCACTCGAACGGTGGTGTTCAGAAGGTTCGCTGAAGTACCCGAAAGTGCACCCGGTGGCTTTTAAATACCTCGCTGCGCCTGCAACTTCTGCCTCAACTGAACGATGCTTAAGCCACACCGGTTTGGCTCTTGTCGGGAAGAAGGATCACATCCAGGAGAGTCTCCTGGATGACAAGCTGATTACCACCTCAACGAAAGCATCTCTCGCTAGCTGCTTTGCGTGTTTGACGCTGTGTTTAATTGTCGGAACGTCATTTAACCCATGAAATCGGTTCAGTGGGAAATGAATGGTGGAAATTGTGGAAATGGAAATGATGCCAAAAATAGCTAGTGGGAAATGGAAATGGAAATTTTGGAAAAAGAATTTTTTGGAAATGGAAATGGAAATGACGGAAGTAAGTGGAAATTCAGCAACACTGACAACAAGACCTATTGAGTAACTCGAAAAGCGGCATTAGCCGCTCATCAAAAGTTCTCGCTATGGGCCCCAAGATAACGACCCAGGTTGGAGAGAGCTGTCAAGCTAATAAAAATAAGTCTTGCGAAAGAAAGCCAAAGTTGATGGGTTCTGGGCAAAGAATGGAGCTATTGTCCGCAAACAGGTGCGCACTGAGTTCCGGAGTTCCTACATTCTTACAGGTCAAAAAGAACGCCCAGCAATGCGTACAAGCTTAAGGTGTCCTTGTTGGTCCAGCCTAACAGTTACGTAGACAGATGCTAAACCGGCAGGTACAGGCCTTCACATTTAGGCCCATATTCCTAGCGATATCATGCTGCGTCCTGATTCTATGCGTTCCAACATTCCTTCTGCATTCAATAGAAGAAATTTCCGAACGACCAGGCGGACGGCGTATCTATACGACAGGCTTGACGCAGTTTACGTACTTTAGTACATGCTCCTTCTTCAAGTTCAATCTTTGGCTGACAGCGATCATGTTCAAGGTGTGAGCTAATTTGTGCGATTTTACTAATCGGCTGAGAAGTCACAAGGTCGCCTAGTGACGAGACTCCTTGTTCAGAAGTGCAACAATAATTGAACCTAATAATGGCGTCACAGGTTCTTCCGTGCTCGCTACTGCTGGTGCTCACTACGACGCTGCTATGGAAGCTCAGCAAGAACAAGAGACGAAGGGATCTCCTTATCGGGAAGAGCATAGCGAGCCGCCGCTCATCGGTGATAGCCGATCGCACAACAAGGACGCTCCTCGTTCTCCTCACCATTTTCATCATCACGGAGCTTCCCCAGGGAATAATGGCGTTCCTCAATGGGCTCTTTCCCAACGACATCCACCACTTCGTCTACCTTACTCTAGGCGAAATGCTCGACCTTCTTTCCCTCATCAACTGCAATACGTGCTTCATCGTCTACCCGTTGGTAAGTGCTAAAGTCTTAAATGAGTACTGACATGGCTGCAAAGGACCAACTGGACGAAGAACTTAAGATTTCTTCGCGGTACCGAAATACGCTGAGGCATTGTGCGAGGACTTTGTGGTAACGATGGAACGTTCGACGGCGTCCTGAATCTGGTCGAGTCATACGAGCGACAACACCATCTGTACAACATCTTAACGATTATGACGTCTTTCTCTAGTGTAGTCATTAGCCGGGTAGATACTCGAAGCAATTACAGAAGTTAAAGCTCAACTACAATATTGTACGTATTTATCCTTCAACTATCTAGCTGGCACATGACATAACGAAACTGTTAAGAAAAATGGATGCAGTATGTCGCGATGCGCAAGCGAAGCCTTAGTGCTATCCAATAGTGCAAAATTTTCGTACTGAACGCCATTTTGGAAGCGGCGCCACAAAGGCTGATTTTCTGTCAGCTTGTACCTACCTGTGTAGGCATCAAGGGTTCGAGCGGTTTATGTTTGCATGTCTCAACGTCATAATTGCAGAGAAATAAAGCGTCTTGTAAAATAGTTTTGATTCTGTGTAGGACGATTCAGCGTTTCCACAGCTTCCATCTTCTCAGTGCCAACGTTAGCAGTCGATAAGGCGTCCACGAGCTTCGGAGAGACACTTTACCGTTATTGACAATAAGTTGTGCAATGAGATCGTTTTGTCGACTGGATCAATTGCCTATCGCTTGTGGGTTGCGCCTTCTAAACATGGTTGCGATCAGGGACAGGTGTTGCGCGACAAAGAAAACCTCACAGTTGTAGGACCACTTGTAGTGACTCACCGTTGCAATGAACGAGCCACGGGAAGTCGATGCATATTTCGTCCAGATCCCGCTCTGATATTTCATGAATATCTAACGTAGGTATGCCTAATTGAGCTCGATATCGGACGGGACCACCGGGAACGCGCCCGGTCACTACGGTAAAATGCGCCAGCAGAAGAGCAGTAGCGACGAGAGCCTTCATGTTTCACGTTATTCCACTTCATGCACCGGTTTTATATACGTTAGCGTCGTAAAGTGGCTTTTAGAATGATACACAAAACTCGCCTCATGCAGAAAAGAGTACAAGATGCCAGCAATGAATGGGTGTAGGTGTCTTTCGAGACCTTCAGTGAATGCCCTTCGTCTGCCGATGTCATGTGTTTAATACACGAATCCTTCGAAAACAAACGTTTCATACAAGGATGACTAATGATCATGATGAGATGCTTACAAGTCCAGGGAATGCGTCAGCGCTTGAACCACACTCAGGAGGAAATCTCGCCTGTCTTAATTTTATCTTGGGTCAGGTTTATAAGGTCATCGGTTACTGGATTCCCCGAGTTTTAAAATTTCTAATTGAGGGTTATAAATGCTTCTGATTTAATGATTTTTTATTCAGGGTAGCGAGTTCATTGAGAGCGGACTTACCGACAAACATGGCCTGTTAGGTTCCTTGCCGAGCTGCGGTTCCGTGCATGTCTAGGGCAGGTCCTTAATAAAACCTGACCGACTATATTCGGTCAGGTTTTCCAACTTAATAAAACTATCCTACCGACTATATTCAATTGAGTAAATGGGACCATACGCAGTTTGGTTTGATGAATGGGCACGCTCATCGATAAGTACAAAAGTAGGAGACGCTTTCGCCGGCGGAGTTGATCCGGCTTTTAACTGCTACTAGACCCAAAGACGAAGATAATCGGCTAGGATCAGGCACTAAGTGGCATTGACTAAATCTGTGCCTTCAAACTCGAAAATACCGTAAACCCGATAATAGAGGCTAGTTCCTAATAGAGGCGCAGATCCTTAATAGAGGCGCACCAAGCACTGGCAGCTCAACAAGAGGTGGATGAGCAAAATGGTTTTGGAACTGTTTTATCATCATCGTATTGGTCAGTTTAAATGACCACTAACGCCTGGGCTGCGCTCGCGCAGCCGGCGCCGCTACCGGCGATTGCTTGTACCAAGCATATAACTTACGTGTCACGGAGCTACGGCATGCATTCAATGTTCGAAACATCATGCGTTGGAACATTGTTTAAAGTAGACCGCAAAAGCCGAAACTTGCTGTTTACATAATTTTGCACCGGCTAATCGCACACTTTTTTGGTGAATCGAATGATACCAACGTGAAGAGGTAGCGGGGTTTTGTATTTCGACCGACATACACCAGTCCTTTAGTGACCCCTGCCCTTAAGCCCTGACCCCCGGATAAATCGTCTTGTAAAGCGGACGTTATTTTCAGAATCTCCATACTGGAAATCCCCCGGACCGATTTGACAGAATATCTCGTTCTAACCCCCTATGAGCATGCTTCCATAGCGCTCGCTATCGCATGGTAGCAGGACCCCTACCCTTCCCCCTGACCCCCAGAATCACCACCTTAAGAAATAAACGTTATTTTCAGAATGATTATGCTTGAAAACCCCACCTAGAACCTATTTGGCAGAGTATCCCTTCTCGCCCGCTATGTTCACGCTTCCATAGTGCTCGCTATCGCATGGTAGCAGGAAGCACACGTTGGAACTTTTAACAGCCATAACTTTTTTCTAGCCAACCGATTCGCCTATTATTTTCCAGTTTTAAATAAGCTTAGAAGCCCTATCGATTGAGACCAAACTGGAACCGATAGCGAAAACTTTTGGACGGACGAACCCAGACCAGCGCTTTAGTGTATAAGGATTTCTCGTCAAGTTCCGTTCACATTCTCGTCCAGCCCAAGCACCGATCCTAGCCCCTGTTTGTTGCGGAAAAGCATCGTGGCCATCCGCGCCAAAGTGCTCTCCAGTACACTACGTCAAAAGGACCTCACATCTCAGTAAACATGCGTAATGTTAACGTTCCTTTGACGCAGTTTCGCGGAAACAGAATAGGTAAGGAGGATGCCTTCTTACATCCGGCCGTCAATGCTTCCTTGCCTGGCCTTTTATAGGTCAATGAGTCAGAAGAAGGGACAGACACACACTGACCCGCTTTTGCTTCGTTTTTCTACTGCCCTTAAAAAGCTGCTCAAGCTAAAGCACCGAACCGCATAATTGCACTTCCGCGGTGTCTTGCCGAGTATGCCAAAACAGACTGAACGCTAAACATGCGCACACGCAAGAAGCAGGAAGTTGCACTGAAGGAGCCACTCTGAAGGAAAGGAGTTTGCTACAACGGTCACGTTGTCTGCAGTACTCCGGTCAGTTCCAAAGGCTGACGGGATATTTGCCAGATTTGTGCAATGAACGCTCCATGTTTTGTGGCTGTTGATAGATGCTCACCGGAGGCGGCTCTGTACTGGTGTGTCATGCGGGTCTACGCCGCGATCGTAGTCGTTGTTCTCGCTCTGGCTTACATTACGGTCGCTTGGATATTGCTGGACCGCTCGTACGAAGCATTTGAAATAGGTAGGTATGAAGCACACTACCATGCTGACGTTTTCTGCTTACTCTTTTGGTATGGTAAAACGACGCCCACTGTTAACGAACAGATTCGGAAATACGGATAACAGATTTCACGATTCTTTAGGGCTTCCTCCTTAGTCGTCGTCTGACCGCACTGAATGCTTTAGATCCTTCCGGCGATTCGGTCAGAACAAAGTGTCCAGCTAAGCCCTTTAATGTATGAGCAAATGTTTATCGTTGTATTTGGTATGAAATAAACAGTAACAGATGATGATCAAGGTCGAGCAACCGTTACGTGTCAGGCAAGTCGTTTCTCGTTGGAACCCTGGATCAGGTCGTCAGACTTCGGTAGCAAATAGCTGATAAACACGGGGAAATGCGTAATGGCGAAGAACAACAAGTGTAGCAGGTGCTGTTATACTCAGTTTAAGATGCACACTTGCACAGTGGCAGGTGCATCATGCGTAAGCATTTTCCGCTTCGTCAAAAAATCTAAAATTCAAATGCCGTTCGCCTTCCGCAATTTCCTCTTCCGTACCAACCCTGAACCTATTCACCATCGTCCATCTCAACGAAGGAAGCACGGTAATCTTCAATTAGATTCGCGCATCGGACGTCGAAAGATCTATCCCTTTATTGCAGTCAACCTACAGTTATGACCATTTGTTTCTTTTCAATCACAGTACCTGAATGACTGATTAACAAAGACAGCGTGCTCTCTTCTAGCGCGGCCGGCATACCGAGAAAACGGGCTTGTTTCGCAGTGTTTTCATATCAGCGCCAGAAAGAATGTTTTTGATAGTCGGGATTCTCCGAAAGGGTTGAGAACATTCGCACTCAAGAGATGCAGGCGATGCCCGCGCGTTTTCAGAACAAGACTTACGGAGATGCGACTGGAGTGCCAATCTACCCTGCCATTAAATGACGCTGTCGAGACGGTAATGAACAGTCCTCGCGTACCGCCGCTTTACCATTGTGACCACTGGTCGGTCATAAGCGTGCCTGGTGCACTTTGGAATCTCGGAACACGCGACCTCTTATCACGTGTTAAAATGATATCTGTGGTCGCGAAGTGTTAATTAAGCCCCTTGGGTTTCTGGAAAAGCACCAGAGACAAACACACATTGTGGCAGACGGGGATGTCCTCGTGCCTTTTGGTACCTATCTCCATGCCGTCAGCAGGGTGCACTTTTAACGTCGTCTCTTATGTGACTTATCCTGGACACATGGGAGACAAAATGTCAATCCCTTGTCAGCGGATGAATACCTAAACCGCTGTCCCTTACTCTTGTACACTCATACGATAATCCGCATTAGTCGCACGTTACGTAGGTATTTTAGTCGCACGTTCCGTAGGCATTCCCGACAAACGCAGCATTCACAGACCAAACAGACCACAGACAACATCGCATACGCAATAAGCAGGAAGTAGCATAGAAAGAGCCAGTCAGAAGGAAAGGCTGGTTGCTTCGACTGACGTAAAAAGGACACGTTGGCCGCAGTACTTTGGGCAGTTCCAAGGCCTGCCAAAGTATTGCCAGCTTTGTGCAATGAATGCTCCGTGTTTTGTGGCTGTCGATAGATGCTCGCCCGAGGCTGCTCTCTACTGGTGTGTCATGCTGGTCTACGCCGCCATCGTAATCATTGTTCTCGCTCTGGCTTACATTACGGTCGCTTGGGTATTGCTGGACCGCTCATACGAAGCATTTGAAATAGGTAGGTGCGGACGCATTTTGAAGTACACTGCCGTGTTGAGCTTTTTGCTTACTCTTGTCAGCCAGTTTTCACGAGTAGCTGATTTGGAATTTGGGAATAATAGATTTTACGCTTCTTTAGGGCTTCCTCACTAACCGTCGTCTGATCACGCTAAATGATTTAGATCCTTCCGGCGATTCGATCAAAACAAAGTGTCCAGCTAAATCGTTTAATGTATGAGCTATGTATTTACTATGTAATGTTCATCTCTGTATTTGCTCGCAATAAACAGTAACCGATGTTGTTAAAGGTCGGCTGGCCGTAACGTATCAGCCAAGTCGTTTCTAGTTACACACGCTAGTTCCGGTCGTCAGCGCTACTCCGGTAGCAAATGACTGATAAACTGCGCGGAAACGCTTGACAGGGAATAACAACAAAATGTGTAGCAGGTGCTTTTAGACCCACGTATAGATGTACACTTGTACACAGGCAGATGCACTATGCGTACGCATTTTCCGCTTTGTTTAATAAGTCTTAAAATTCAAATGTCATCCGCCTGCCGCAATTTCCCCGTGAATCTTGAACCCATTCACCATCGTCATCTCAGCGAAGAAAGCACATGAACCTTTTTTAGACTCACACATCGGACGTCCAAAGATCTCTACGTTTATCGTAGTCAACCTAATATTAAGACCGTCTGGCTTCTAGTACTTTTCAGTCACAGTACCAGAATGCCTGCTTAAAAAGCCAGCTTGCGCTCTTCTAGCGCGGCCGGCGTACCGAGTAAATGGGCTTGTTACGCAGTGTTTTGATAAGGTAAGCCCCGAATGAATGTTTTCGATATGCAGACTTCTTAGTAAGAGTTGCGAACACTCGCCCTCAGGATACGCAGGTGATCCTCGCCCGGTTCTCGGAACAAGACTTACGGAGATGCTATTGGAATGTCGATCTACCCTGCTATTAAATGACGCTGTCGCGACGTTAACGAACAGTACTCGTATGTCGCCGCTTTACCATTGTGACCACTGGTAGGGCACAAGCGTGGTCGATGCACTATCGAATCTCGGAACACGCGACCTCCTTATCGCGTGTTAAAATGATACCTAGTCGCGAAGTGTTAATTAAGCCCCTTGGGCTTCTGGAAAAGCACCGGAGACAAACACACGTGGTGCCAGACAGAGGAAGCCTCGTGCCTTTTGATACCTATCTCCATGCCGGCAGCAGGTGCACTTTTAAAGTCTCTCGCTTATTCGACTTATCCTGGGCACCTGGGAGACAACAATCCCTTGTCATCCGATGAATACCTAAACCGTTGTCCCGTACTCTTGTGCACTCATACGATAATCCGCATTAGTCGCACGTTACGTAGGTATTTTAGTCGCACGTTCCGTAGGCATTCCCGAAAAAGCATCATTTCTTCAATGATATGCGACAACGACCTGTTGCTGTTCGACGTACGCGAGAATTCGACGGTTAACCTTCTAGAGGCTCTTACCACTATCTCAACGTAGGTGCTGCATGGACTCAAATTAGCGTTGATCGGACGCTAGAAAGGGCCGATATTCTGGTTTGCTATTTCAGGACGTCAATCGACAAACTCCTATTTTAGCTGGTACAGCGGTGTACATCGGTACATCTCGCCCGCGCTATGTGCGGTCGGAGCGGTCATGAATGCCGGGCACTTTTGCGTTCTGACAAGTCGCAAGATGCGGAGGAATGCAGTAAATCAGCTGGTATACAGTTGCAACTTTGAGTGGGCTTGACCGACCGCTTTAGCTAAGCGTTGTTGCCGTATGCGACATTATCAAGATGCTCACTTACATCGTCTTCATTCTGCGATTCGGATGGACCGACGCGACAGACGTTCCTGTCGGATACGAGCTCGGATGGGCCGTATTTCTGCTGGTTCAGATCGTGCTGAGCATTGCGCTTCACTCGGCCACATTGTACATTACGGTCATGGCGGCTTACATCCGTTACGTTGCCATCTCGACGATGACGAAGAACTGGTGCGATCGCGACGTGCCGTGGTACGTCGCATTAGCCGTCTTGGACACCAAAGGGCAAGCCTTCTCATTGAGACACTTTCAGGACCAGAATTGCCGCAATCGTCGTGACGGTGTTCACGCTGTGCATTCCCACCTGTTTGCTACACTCCATCGTTGCGGTTTCCGACGGCTCGGACACTAGCACGTCAATGTATACCATCGTTCTCGAAGGCTACGGTGAATTGGCTGTGTATACTTGCGAGCTCTTCAAATTCAACCTTTGGCTCACGGGCATCGTTTTCAAGGTGGGAGCTCAATTGTTGTTGACCGAAAGCAAGTTTGTTTTTATAGATCATACCGTGCAGTTTGCTTGTTCTATTTACATCGCTCTTGCTACACACACTTTCGCGAAACCGGAAGCAACGCCTCGTCCTTCTGCCGCTCAGCCAGCGACGTACATCCGTACACTTGCAGCGAGATGGCCGAATTACGAAGATGCTCGTCGTGGTTCTGCTTGTTTTCGTTTGCACCGAACTACCTCAAGGTGAGCACAGCGCTTCGTATCGTAACATGAACACTTTCTTAAGGACTGGTTTCCATTCTGAACGCATTGTTCCCAAATGACATTCACTTCTTCGTTTACACTAACTTCGGTGAGCTTCTCGATTTGTTGTCGCTCATCAACTCCAACGCGTGCTTCATTATCTACGCAACGGTGAGTGCCACAGAAGATGTCCGATACAAAAACTTATGTTTTGAAATAGCGTAGGCTGCTTCTCACTTTCGTCTGATACTTGGTTTTGTAGGTTTCGTCGCGGTATCGGAGTGTCCTCGAACAACTTTGGATGACTAATCGGTCAACTGCCTCGTCAGCAAAGAGCAAACCTTCGCAATATGCTTGTAGGGCTTACGGCTTGTTAAGGTCTACACGACACTCGAGGACTTCTAAAGTTGATATTGTTGCGGTATAAATAATGCGCAGAATGTGTAAAATACCCTTATTAACATGCATGCTACATAAACAATCATACGCTGACTACGTCCAGCGTAGGACGACTTCTACCAGCAGCAAAGCGGCGGGTGCCGAGACACGTACTACTCTGAGTTCGTCTTGTCAGAGGATACGTCACTTTGTAGTCGCGTCGGACACCGTACTGCACCCATCCAATGCTTGAGTAGAGGCAAAAAGAGAGAACAATAAGAAGCATGGCTAAGCCCATTGCAAACAGTAGAGCTAGAAGAATGGTCGCTTCCGCGTGGTTCGGGTCGAGCTCTCGCAGCCGTTTAATGTGCGTGATGACGTAGTGGATTAGCTGTAATGAGCATGGCTTAGCGATTTTCGACGAACCTGTATGCTCATCTAGGAAAATGCTGGATGAACAAGGTCCGTACGAGTTCTAAGTCCTTACCATGCTAAATGTGTAGGCAGGAAGCTGTGAGAGTATGAAGGGCTAGAGTTAATTGACGCGCCTGCAAAGATTATCGCGATACGACTTGCGGTGCCTTTAGCCGATCAACACGCAAAAAGCAGTAGCTCCTATATACGCTTGTTTTTCTTGTTTTGTAATCCCTAACGAAAACAGCTTATTGCAGCTTCTTAATTGCTCTATTCATCGCCCTCCGCAGCCTCACGGTTGAGTTGCTAAACCCCTGTGACTTTGCTCGGGTGTTTCTGGTAAGTGCATGAATGTGAGACCGAATAAACATGGTTGGTCCTGCAGAGAGCCAACAAGAATGAGTGCACCTCTTCAACTTAAAGGTCTTCTTGCACGTTTGCTTGCAAGCACTGAGCTTTGCGTTCGCTTTTAACACGAATCCGATTCCGCTGAGCCCCTACGCTCTCAGTTTCTTCCTTTTAAAAATAGACCGTCAAGTATTTCTCAGTGTACTCGGAGACGGAGGTACTCACTCAACGCAAGGTTTACTGTTTGGAGTGTTTCTTTAAAACGTCACCTTAAGCGCTTAACTGCTAAATAACTTTTTTTGAAGTTTTCATACACTGTTCAACTTTGTATCAATGCTATTAAACGTTCGGCTGAAAACGTCGCAACATCTAATTTGCTCAAATGAAAGTTTATTTCCAGGTCGTACACTCTTTCGTCTGGGGGGACAATGAAAGAAGCACAGAAATGCGCCACCTTTGACAGAAGGATGTTGAAGTTGACACAAGGGTGTTGAAACACGGTTTGTACGCGTGCCAGTCGTCTTTCTGTTCTTCAGTCCAGCGTCAGGCGAAGACGAACGAAGCGCTAGCGATAGTTAGTCGGATAACAATGAAATACGGTGATTCGAGTGTGCTTTCGTCCTTCAAGGCGAAAACATAATCGTTTTTTAAGCTGGTCAAGCGTACACGCAGCCGAAGACGACATAGTCTAGAACGCGGAAGCTGTTAGCAACTAACTACGCTACATATGGAGATGCGACGAAAGACACGAGTGTACTCTTTCACCTTCTTCCCGTTTTTTTGAAAGATGCTGCACCAAGAATTTTTCCTCTAGACGACCGTGTGCGCGTCTGGCGTCAATGCTCAACGGCGTAAGGTGGGATTCAATGCTTTTTTACATCCTTCCTTTGCTTCATTCACGGGCAGTATAGCAAATCCAGGTAACGTATCACCGTCGGATGCTCGTCGCTGTTGTTAACGTTGCTTCAAAAATTCTGCCCTTTGCGTTTAAGTAATGTTTCGCTTCGACAGTCGCAAGGACGCAGTCGTACCTGGCCATGTCACATTCAAGCCGTCTGCGAACGAAACCACGTGCTTGTCGACCGTACTGCAAATCTACAAGTCGATATTCTCCACGACACCGCCAGCAAGCCCTTACATTCGCTTCGCCTAGATGCGTGTTTTCATTACCAAGAGACGCAGCCTCATATTTTCTGTCCCATAATGAAAATTATGTCGGACCAGCATGCAGAAAGAAGAACTGCTAAATTTAAGCGCTCATTATTGGGGCAAAATATATAGGCTTTGAGAAAAGTATGTAACTCTTGATGGGCAGCGATGAGAAAAGAAGTTGCCTACCCGATAGAACAACTGCATAGAAAGTATGAACATTTATTGAAGGATACCTTTTCGCCGCCTCGCAGTATGGCCTTCGACGGTGTCAAGCTTCCGTTCCGGGAAATGCGGTACACTAGTGCTTTAATGGTTCCGGGGCGCTTGTTTGTTTATGACCGAGGTTTTCGACTTGTTTTAGGCATTTTTTTAAGGAATGTACTGCCAACGATGGGATATACTGTGGATAGTAACGGCTAATTCAATCGTTACTTTCTTTTTGCGCATTTCATCGCATCTCGGGCGTTTTTTTACTTAGTTAACTGGCCATACCCCTCGTCCATCCTGCATGATTAAACGCCTGCGTTCCCTTGGTTTCGCATGTCTGCATCGATCCCGTCTACGCACTCATTTGGTTTAGAAGCGCTCCGCATAAAGCAATGAAAAGCTATTGCTCGAAAACCGGGCAATCCTCCGTCTGGCGCAATAAATTTCGAGTGTTAAAGACGCAATCAACAGGAAGTGCAAGAGCACGCCTAATCGGCAACAAACGCATTATTCACATATTTCCGTCTGCACCGAGCGCGTGCCGGGAACAGGAACAAACTCACCTGCAGGCGGGAGGCAGGTGATCTGAGGAAGCGGGCTGCCAAGATGTCAATAATAGTCTTGTTGATGCCCTCATAATCGGCAATTTGTCTTCAGCTCTGAAGCACTCGCGGCAAGTGCGGTTGTTATTCTCTTTAGTGCATCGCATCCCGGATTTACCGTGACGGGACAATGGATATAAGTAGTTGTGGGTTCCCAATCTTCACAACTCTAACCGTCTAACCTTTTTGGGGTCTCTTCATTATACACGCTATTTCTTCTCTCTAACCGTCTAACGCTGTACTATTTCGCCTATTTCTCCTTGTGCCTCTGTCATACTCTCTCACTCTGTACGTACTCTCTCGCCCTATCTCTCACCACCAGAGAGTGGTCTCTCGCTACAGTGTACTCTCTCACCACTCTCTCTCTCTCTACATGCTGAAGGCGGCGTACATCAAAGGGAACTAGACATAGGAAATTTTAGCGTTATTGTGGACAACGATTTTTGCTCATTTGACATCGATTGTCATTTTGCGTGCGGTTGCCTCTTTCGAGCTCTCTCTTAAATATGATGTTCTCTCTGCTTGATCGTATTGCTGCTCACTTTGACTGCCGCTACGAAGAGATCGCTGAACTTCTGAAGACGGAGGAAACGAAGAAGTTCGTAGAGCAGCTATTCCAGA
>JNEY01000146.1:203796-225640 GCA_020875895.1 Aphelenchus avenae | reverse complement strand
TGGGAAGCATGCTATAGCGGGCCCGCTATGGCATGTAAGCAGGAACCAGGAGTTGAAACTTTGGTCGATCATAACTTTTTTTTCTAGCCAACCGATTCGCCTGGAATTTTGCACTTTTACGTAACCTTAGAAGCCCTATCGAATGATGCCAAACTTGGTCCGCTAGCAAAAACTTTTTGTCGCCGCACATACTACAGCGCTTTAGTGTATAAGGATCTTGCGGCGGCCTTCGGCCGCCGCAATCATAAGGGTCCCCCCTTTGCTATTTTTCGAACCCTCCGAAATTTAGGGGGGGGGCATGGCCCCCCCTGCCCCAAGGGTCGCTATGCCACTGGTTTTGGGGAACGCTCCTTTTCTCTCTGTTATGTGATTCATCAATTTACTTGAGATTTCTCAAAAGACTTGACGATTCTCTGTTGTGCTGTGCCCAAACCTCTAAAGCGATCAAAACGCGCAAGCGCAATTTTTCTCGGCGAATATCCATTCTTTCCCACTGACACACGCCACTTGCACTTTTGCACCCGCCCATGCCGCCACGAAAATGACGGCCGCCCGTTGCGAAAACAAGACGCGACTCGACAGCAGTGTGCTGGAGCGGTAAACAACTTTGGCCTGAGAGAGGTCACTCCTTCAGACGCATCGATTTTTGAGCATTCTCCTTGCATGAGAGTTTCACTCTCTTCTTCTCAGTTTTTTTTTATGCGCGCTAAACACGCCTATCATAGTTTCATCGATTGTAGTATTAAATATTCACGTGTAAAATATTTATTTTAGAATGCCCCGCGAGGTCATCCGCGAGCGGGGTGTGCGCACTCCGGTCGTACCGAACGATGCTCAACAACAATGGATCGAGGATGCCACAAAGCCTGTCCGTTCTCCTCACATCGGCATAGCAGTTAATACGCCAGAAGAACGGAGGCTAACTGCATTGTGGCTTAAGCTTCCGTGGCCATTCAGGAAGGGTAAGTTCGTAGTACGTAGATTTTTTGTCGCAGGAGTAAAGGCCGTAATCCGCTTAGTATGGCGGCCGTACCGTTGTTTGTACCGCACTGTTACGGTACGGTTTCCTTTCGGTTCGGCACCGTTCCGCTACGGGGTGTTTGATACGGGGCGTGCTGGAAGTCATTATAGGCCGCCGATAGGCGCCTCGATTATGGAGGCAAATTTGCAGTTGTTTTTAGATTCCAAACAGTAATGACGACACCCCACGTTCCCGTCTAGGCAGGCTCACAGCCGACATGTTGTTTGTCTTTTGAAGAAACCTTCTTCTGTCGAACTTCAAATATTGAATTGCTGCTAAAGCTCTATCATAGGTATAGAATGTTTGCAACTTTGGCAATTGCTATGTAGGCAGTACGATACGGTTCACTCGGCGTACTGAGCACGGTACGAAGTTCGGTACAGCTTCTGTTTCCCAGTTCTTTACGTTGAAACAACAACCGTGAAAAGACCCGTTTCAGCTCTGCGGTTGCTGTTCTTGCTTGCAAAGTTCCTCTTCAAACGGGTCATCATTATTCCGCTACTGGCACTGTCCGCTCCGTTCATCGCAAAATATGTAAGCATCAAGCTCAGTTGCTTTTGGGTTGACGTACTTTAGGGATGTTCGCGACTCATCCAAGCTTCTTTAGGCATTTGAAACGCGCGACTACTGGTTTGCTCCCGTCAAAAATGTGACCATCTTCCTGTGGCGGTACATCAAAGGATTCGTCTGGCATATCCGTCAAGGAGCTGTCGCAATCCGGATGCCAGAACCGACAGGCAGCGCGGGCATTTCCACGTCATACCCTGGTGGACGCTAACTTGTGATCTGCGGCCATGGGTGTCTGTGCTTACTTGTTTGGTAGCCTATTGCTTAAAGACTGTTCAATTGAACCCAATCGTTCATCCCGTTCGTCACTTGTGGCAGACTTATGAAAACGCACATTCAAACGAGAATCCAAAATGAGAACGGAACAGGAATGAATTATAAAGCCCGTATGCATGCTCTTAACATTCAGTGCAACTTGCCAAATTAAGCATGCCAAAGAGGGTTTGTCCATAAGGTACGGAAGGGATTCTGAAATACGTCGAGCGTCTTCCCTTTACGCACCAGCCGGATTGACACCTTAGCTCCCGTGTTTCAAACAATTGCATTAGTTGTTTGTTAAATAAGTGCTCGTGGTTTCTAAGGGATTCACGCGTGCAGTCAAGTTTGGTAGATTTTTAAAATTCGGTTGGCACGATGTTTTTACTGGCTTTTTCTGGATTAAGTTTAGCAGGCTGCAGGCTCAGTAAAAATTATATCTCTCGATGTGTTCCTCCGTGAAGAGCTCGCGATGCTTGAGCACTAATATTTATCTTGCACGCCTTTAAAGCGAGTTTTGTTATCTCTAGATTGAAGGAAGAAAAAGCAATAGATCAAGGCGCCCGTGGACCGACTGGCAGAGTACGACGAAACGTCAATAAATACGGAATACCGGCTTGTCTTAAGCGGCCCGCTTGTTCGTCAGCTTGACCAATTGCTTCATCGTTGCTTTAAGAGTCGATATTTGCGAAGTGATTGCATTGACGAAGCTTTTCGACTTCGGCCTAAGTGACAAGTTCAGCCGAATCAAACGCTATACGCGTCCACCTATTATCAAGCATAAATTACCTGGTAATAATGAGTTCCACAAATCCGGCGAATTCGCTTTGGCTTTCGACGGGGCAGTGTAGCGATGAGTACAGGAATCCGTGGCAGAGCAGAGCGTCAATGGTTGCACGCTCCTTGCCGTCCGTCAGCAGACACAGCGCTGTAAAATCGCAGAACTCGCACGAGAATAACTCGGAAGACAATAGAGGTGACGGCTAAACTGGGAGGTCTTCGCCCATGGTTAACGCTCACCCTTACGTCGTTAACGATGCACTCGAATACGTCGAAGGAGGAGAAGACTCGAGGTCGCTGCAAACTGCTACGCTTCTAAGAATCAAGCAGTGACCGAGCGATTCGATCATTTCACGAACAAGAGTTTGCTCAGTTTCTGTCAGAGGTGGCGCTGGATAGCGTCCGACAGCGAGCTCCACAAGAATCATGCCGAAGCTCCAGATTTCCGACTGCACTGAGTATGACTTGCCTAGCAGACGCTCCGGCTAAAGCTAGACACTTTTTCTAAATGACTTGCAACAGTGTCGAAATCCCCGCTAGTGACTAGAGATATCTTGAAAGATTTTCATTTTATCTAGGGTTGGAAAACATGAGTAACTTTCTTGTATTCGTCGTCAGCTTGGTATATAACGATCTTTTATTCTAGCTTCCCACAAAATTCCCGTTACCGACATATAGGATTGAGTGCCGACAAAACATTGCCATGCTGTGGACCAACGTTCCCGACACTCAAAGCACATTCGCAGGTTTCAGGTCTAAATAAGAGTAGCCCATAATACTTGACTAGCAGCCGAAGTACCTCGATGTATGTACAGAAGCCTGAAGACGCAATGTGTTCTGCAGATTTCATCCAGCCATTGCCAATTACATTGTCTCTTTTGCAGTTGCGGAGAAGGTCTAGTTCGCGCAAAATTTGCGCCCGCGTCTCTGCTTTCACGGAGAAGTGAATCGCTCTCCGAGCCATTAGTCGGCCGTCGATATGTATCACTTTGTGGACGACGCCACTGGAGCCGTTGCCAAGTTCTTCAAGCTGCGTGAAGTCGCCTTTCTGCAGCTGCTGAGTCTAGAACATATTCAGTCTTTTCTCAAAAGATGGCTTCGGCTTCACCGGGCGCATTCGTTTTCCATTTCGTTTTCCATCGAGACCCTACGCCTACGGACTAAAAGTATTCATCAGAGACTCACGCTGTCACAAGCCATCGCACCACTAAAACTTATGCTATGGACGTCGACACAAGTGTTGCCTTCTAGGCGTATCGGTTCCGGCCTTTTCTTGGCTCGAGCCATGGCCGCACCCAACGAAGACACCTGAAATATCGTGCTTATATTACTTGGACGACGTGCTAAGTACATGAAGGAATGCATGGTACTACTTCCCGATAGGCGGAAGGGGGATGCATTTTGGGGGGAGGACAAAACGGCTAGCTTTCGTCGGGATGGGGGGCTACGGTTTTTTTACCTTAAAAACTACTTGAACACAGTGTAAGATTGCATTCTGGACCAACTTATTTTTTACATGAAACAAAATGATGCCCTTCATACAGAAGTAAAAAAGTTCCCCCCCCCCCCCCCATCGGGAAGTGGTACCGAACGCACAGACTACGTGCAATAACGATAAAACTAGTAAATTACGCGTAGCTTTTATTATCAATCTGGCAGTTATGGCTAAGTCGGAACCGCTTCGTGTGTGCGTCTTATCAGACGTTTGGGTTCCGCTGCCGGTCTTTGCTCATCTCGAGGTTCACTTAACAAAGAGGCACAATGGCGGAAGTTCCACTTGAACGGGAGTAGTGCGCACAAAGGTCATGCTTGTTCTTACGGTATTAAGAATTCGGCTCAGTATGTTATTGTTTAAAATCCGACACGAGGAAAGGGTGCTTGATAGGACAAATTACGAAAGGTTATCGCCTGATTTCGTAATTAGTGATAAACAATTCAACAAAAAATTTCTTTCTCAATTCATCACCGGCCATTAGCCTTGGCCTATTTTAGGACCCTATTTTGAATGTTTCCCGTACAGGGGGTGCCCCATCCCCGTACCAAAAACCATGCCTACGGCCCTGGTCTGCGGTACCGCTTAGTACGTATGACTGCACGCATGCTTGCTCACTATTTGAACGCTACATGCACGTTCCTAAATGTACCTAGTAAATTATTTTTACAAGTATAAGTACAAGTAAATAAGTACATCCATTAAGCGACAAGCGTTAAATGATGGGCCAGCCTTCGCGGTTAATGGCTCGCTGTAATGCTAGTTGCTTCAGATTACGACTGACTCGGCCAGATGCGTGTAGTTAGACGTATTTATTCATTGATAACTTCAAATGACTTAGGTAGTAGATTTTGACAAGTTGTGACTTTTTTATTGCAGATGACACGACAATTAGTTGCCGATGCAGACTTTTGCACCGATCTAAACGATTTTCGTTAGTCGTAACGATACGATAGTAGAAGAGCGTACCTGGAGTGCATCACAGTTGACCTTAGGATTCAGGCTTCGGAACTTCGCTTCTGTGAGCTTGTTGTCGGTCCACACCTTCCAGCAGGAGTCACCCTGCTTCACCGTGTAGGTCTTCTTGCAGCCACCGCTGGCCGGAGGAGCCGGAGCTGGGGCGCTTCCACTGCAGCTCACAATCTTATAGGAAGCGCCAAAGGCACGGCCAACTGCCTTGTTCTCGAGCTTCAAGAACGCAGGAAGTGAGAGGTCCACCTGATCCTTGTTGCAGGTAGGGCACTTGTCCTTGATCGGAACCTTGATACTAAACGAATACAGCAGTGACAGGCTGATGCTCCAGTGCGGTAGCTTACGTCTTGCCCTTGTACGACACCTCAACGCACTGCTTGCACAGCGGGTCGTTATTCGGGTTCAATGCCGTCCATAGCGTCCCGCTTACGGCAGCCAAGAGCTGACTGCTCGCATCGATCTCAGTCCCACAGGAGCCGGTTCCCTTGTTATCGTAGTAGGTAAACTCGGCGGCGAAGGAAAGGGCGAAGAGCGTGGTCGTGGTGAAGACGAGAACGGAAACGAAGCGGGGCATTCTCGGAGCTGCTGCTTGTGCTGAACGTGCTAGTGGGATCCGCTTGAGTATTTATATACTATGCAGCTAGGGAAAACGGACGTGCCCGACTCTAGGCGGTCGTCCACGTTCCCAGTCGTAAACAACCGGCTCAGAAACCTCCACAGCAAGCTGTACATACCCAAAGTGTCTATTCGGAGCGCACTTTCCTTTGTTCGCACCCGCAAACGGCGTTAAAGGGCATCTATCGCTATTGCTTTTGGTCGATACGGCTACGTCCCGATGTGAACTATGATTGCGCGTTTGATTACAGCTTGGCTGCCCACGCTCGAAAACGACCAGGAAGCCGATGGCGGAAACACGAAGATACGAACGTAGCGATCTGAAGACCAAATGTTGGAACTCGTAACTGGTAAAAAACGGCCGCGATATGGTGTCCAAAAGTCTCTTCTGAACAGTTGCGACGTGAAGAGGCGGCGTTAAGTTGAATGTGCATCGAGTCCGATACGGTCTAATGTCGGTGCGATCCCTGCTTATGGCTCAACCTGCTCTGCCACTAACGACATTCGCCTGAGTATAATCATAGTAGAGTGAGTAAACTGTGCAAACCTCCAGGTAGCTCTTCGTTTAACGCTGTCTACGTACGGGATTGTCCAGAAACTCCGTAACGATTACAGTGGTCGACCACTCCGCATGAACGGGGAAGGGGTCTGGCAGGTTATCACGCGATCACAAGTATTAAGTAAAAATTCCTCACTGCTGGGCATATTTTGCTACCTACAAATGTCAACTCTTTGCCTGCATTTTCGTTAGTATGCCCTACGGCGGACCTCAGAGCTCGAGCGTGCGCCACGTCGTAGCTGCGGATGGGGTCGCGCTTAAGTGAATTGAACTTTACTTGCCGTATAAAATACTGTTATTACAGAAGGCGTTTTTCTACAAGGCACAAATAAGGAGGACACTGTGCTGTGGCACCGATTTGTCGTTTGAGCGAGGGCAACTTGTCACCAGCAGAGAGCTAAACTGATATTTAGGGGAACTGTATTAAAAAAAGACGTCCATATCAGTAAGGTTAAAGTCACCTTGAACTGATTCAGGATATTCGACAAGAATAGGAACAGCTCCATCCTCGCGAGGCTCTCGCCAAGACACTGCCGTTTGCCCACCGAGAAAGGGATCAGCTCGTCGGTGCGCTTCACATGGCCATTAGCGTCTAGGAAACGCTCGGGCTTAAACGCTGTGTGGTCCGGAAAGATCTGAATGAATGGGAAGGTAGTCAACTGAGCTGACCGATGCCAAGCCGACCTCTTCGTCGTAGAGTACAGTAGAAATTTGCGGCAGAATGACGGTGTCCTTCGGAATAAGGTATCCCTCGATCGTAACGTCTCTTGTAGTCGCATGTGGTATGTTTTGCGGCACCATGTTGCATAGGCGTTGTACCTCCTACAAAGTAGACTTCGTCAAACCCCTTCCGTACCGTCCTCCGTTCTATACTAAACCTCCAGTACCGTGTTCTGTACCCCTGTGTCTGCACGGGAAACTGCAAAAAGGCCGTTTTCCGTGCCGTTCTCCACTAAAGAAAAGCACGGCACAGCGTCGGTTTTCGAACCGAGACGTACTCCGTTCCGTAGCAGTGCGGAACCGTTTTACCCGCTCATCGTCCCCTATTCCGTTCCATAAAAAAACGGCAAAAGGGCACAGAACGGAAGCAAGTTTGGTACCAATGCCTAATTCAACTGTGGAGTGATTTCACTGTTGCTAAGTGCCGCATGCGTGCTTACGTTGATCACGGCGTTGGTGTAGTGCAGTTGAGGACGGTCGGTCATCGTGATCAGACGGTCCGAGCTGATCACATTGTCCAGCTCTTCGTGCAAACGTTCCTGTGCTTCAGGGTTATTGACCAAGAAGGCGATTCCCCATGCTGATGTGGTACTTGTGGTTTCCTAAACCAAGAAGTTTTCGGCTGCGCCGCGATAGCGCTTTAGCTTAGACTTCGGCAACCGAAACGTACCATGTTTCGTTCCGTGCCGTTTTCCGTATTCCGCAGCACATAGTATCCGTGCCGTACTAGGACGGCACGGAGTACGGTACACGGTGCTCAGTACGGAACATACTACGGTACGGGGGGGGGAGCTTCGGACCACGTACCTGGCCCGCTACGAAGAGGTCCTGGCACATACTCTTCAGCTGGCTTAGCCTAAATAACCCACTGTACTGTGGCCATCAGGCTTATAGGTACGTGAAACTGTGCTGTTCCTTTTCCTCGTCCCGCTTCCTCTTCTCGCGGAGGAACGCTTCCGCGTAGTCCGTCGGCTCTGCGTCCGTTTCAAAGTCGATGCTTTGTACATGCTCGTCGATCTGACGTTGGTAGAAGTCCCACAGGCGTATTTGATTGCGTTTGTGCGCTTCATACACTGCGTCAAAAGGTGGCAATTTGTGAAGCAAATGTGGGTACGCATTTAGCAATTTCATTTTCCAGCCACCCATAGCCTCGATGTTCTCGGAAATGAAGCGTTTCAGCTCGTAGAACTCTTGGGCACGGGACTAAACGCAAATGTTACCCAAGTCTGCGACCTGGGCTAGCCCGTTACTTCGTCAAAACGGTAGCCGAACAAAAGCGTGTTGATCACCGAGCCGACCGCAATGTCCAGCAGCGCCGGTAAGTCCTGCTCTCCCGACTTGGCGTTGTCCAAGTTGTTCTGTAGCTTACTGAGCAGGGCAGACACCTCGTTGAGAACCTAAGGAAGTAAGCGTAACTTTGATGGAAGTAGTTGTCTTTCTCTGAATTACCCTTTCCTGCATAAGGTCCTTGCTGAGGCCTAAGTTCCGCAGAATCTGCAATGTGAATCGACGGTGCTCGCGCCATAGTTCTCCCTGTGTGAATATGACGCCGCCTCGGGGTTCGCCTAGAGCTCACTAGGATTTGTGCAAGCCAAATAAACCGTACCTCGTGTCATGGTGTGGAGTTTCTGACCCATTCCAGGCGGTCGTCCAGCGTACGCATCGCCATCCTTGTGAAAAGTGTCAATGATCAACTTATAGTCCGCGATGGCGACGAGCGGCATCTCCCCCGCCCAGTACGTGTATCTGAAAGACGAAGTCGGTATGCGTACTCTGTACTATCCGACGCCTAAGGGTATATCGAACCGGCTCCGCCGAAATAGCTGCCCGTATGAATCCCCCCAGATGGTCCGGTTCCCGCTTTGCCTGAAGCGGCGGTTTAAACCGTTAGCAGCCCTGGTCGACCCCAAGGATGAGCAACTTTTCGGAGTGAAGTTGTAAGCAGTAAATACAGAAAAGAATTGGAAATTTCATTAAGGTTCACTCAAAAGCGAATATACGTCTGAATAGGATAATGGCACAGCGAAATGAAGCTCAAGCCTGGAAAGCTACCTACATGGGTCCATAGCGACGCTTCCAGTCGATAAATGCGTTTTCAGCCGATCCTTTCTTGGCTATTTCAAGCACATTTCCGACGATTGGCCAAGGAGTGGGTCCTGGCGGAAGGTTCCTCCTCTTGTAGTAGAAGTTGTAGAACAATACGAAGCCGCATATGGCAAAGGCAATTTCTGTTAGTGTCAACGCGAACATCTTAAGAATTACGAGGATCAATGCGCCAGAGGCGTGTAAACAGCGTGCGAAGCGTTCGCTTTTTATAGGCGACTTCCTTGTTGGGACAAAATGCGAACATAAACAACATCGGCGGATGCGTGCACTGCGCGCTGAAAACGTTGACGACCGCTGAGAGCGACCCCAAGTACGCTATTCGCACTCTGAGCGACTTGTTTACTTCAGGTTTATCTGTTGCGCGAGTGCACGGTACGTGCCCTCTTGCAAAGATCATCCGGTAAACACTGCGCTGCCAAAATACGGCCATATGACCGCCTAGCGTCCACGCGTTGCACAAGGTCTCAGATCGATTGCAGCATGTGGATTGCATCTAACATCGTGGAAATTCCTAAATTAGGAGGAGATCGGGAGTGAAATACTCAAGCTAGTCCACTTCTTAGAAGCCAGTCAGAAGCATACAAGAGCCATTCCAGCGGCCGAAGAGAATGTTACCTCTGAGATTTTGTGGGAACCCAAAAATTATCTGATAACTGAATACTGAGTTCAGCTGCAACCCTGGTTCACAACATTTAACAAACAGAAGGAGGGGGTCAAGGTATCGACGCGGCAGAATCTCCAGCCGTTTCTACACACCACAAATGCTGGGACAGATGATGGAGCAGGATTCTGTGCTTCGCATGCTGTCGGCACCCAACTAAGCCATCTAATGCTCGCTGGTTCGCGTTAGACGCTGGTAATGGCCGAGAGCTTTCTGGTTTATGCAAGTTTCGGCATTCCTCAGCTTATACAGCGCATTAGCAATTTCTACTGATGGTGGGCGTTGCTCTGATTCTGGGCTGAGCTGAAGACGCAGGGACCTCCAGATCTACGAGAAAGCCTAGTGCTCAGGCTCTTTATTGTAACCAGCGAAGCGCTAGATGTTGCGCAGGCAAGGACTGATATTGCTGTAGCATACTATCTTTCTTGCGACAGCGTTATTTCTCACTCGTTTCGGTGCTATCGCACCTTGTACGTGCAATGTACGGCCCGGAAATGTTTTGTTGCTGCCACGAACAATGCGATGCAACTCTTTTACTTGATAAACATCGTCCACGTGCGCTCATCTTGCACTGCGCGTGATTTATTAGACGAACTTCGGAGCGGAAGAACCTGAACAGTGCACGTGGAGGTGTATTATAAAAATAACCGGTTTTAATGTCGAACCCGTGGTAAACATTATCGGATAGGCGTCGTATAAATGCGCGTACGCTTCCGAAAGGGCTTCACGCTTTGCCTCCTACTGCAGGCCAGTTTATAATGGCACGATGCATAACTGTTCTTTTTATGCTAGGAGCGGCTATTGCCTTCATCAAAGCCGAAGAGGGGTAAGTTCTAGAGAACGCTGTCTTAAAAAACTCACCCACCCTTAAATATGCTTGTTTCCGACATGAACATATGCCCAAAAAGAAGTATGTTTACTGCGTTTCAGGCCATCAGTTAATTCCAGTTTCAGCGCGGAATGCATTTTCCGGTGCATAACCGGAAGTACGGGATCGGACAACGCGACTAGCCGACAAGTGCGTTCCGCGTCTTTCTTGGTACTCGCCAAGAGAGCGGCTGAGGTGGTGAAAGCCCACGAATGCAGGTGCTCCTACTCGTTTTATTCTGCCCACGTCGTTAATCCGTTCTCACTTTCAGTAATTTTCCACTGGGGAAATGTGTGCAAGCCTGCCCACGCAGTAGGCTGGACGCCATTGTGCGAAGCCTCAACGGAATAATTGCGAAACACTGTGACGACCGAGAGGCGACGATCTGTAAGTGAGGCGGTAAAGTCAACGAAACATGGCGACAATTCAGATCTCGCAAACGGCATGAGCGCCATGAGGAAGAAGTGGGTTCCGCAAGTGGACTCTTGTGTCAACAATATGACCACCACGGATATGGATGACCTGTGCAAGTAAGCTAAGCGGTCCGGAACTAGGGACTGCTTGGGGCTGTTGCCAATTTTCCTCTATGTAATAAATCAAACTTGGATCTCTTTAGGCAGTCTACCGCGTGCGTTTTTGACACTTTGGAGAAGCTGCGCAGCGAGTTCTCGGACGAAGCGCGAGCCGCCGGATCGGGATTCTTCTTGCTCGGATTCGACACGGGTATTATGCGCCAGTACGGCAGTAATCTACCGTCGCCGTAAGCAAGTTGATTTGCGGGGTGGGCTAGACAGACCGGAATGTGTCGGCATGCTCTAGATGTGATCCGCTCTTCGATATCGACCAGCGATACAAATCGATCGCGAAATCTTCTGAAGCGGACAACTCATTCGGGTCGAAATTCCGGAGTTTCCTGGGGATCTCCCAGCACAGCCGCTAACCGACTAATGTCAATCATATTTGCGCTTTTGCGCTTATCCACTTAAATAAATGAACACATCTCTTATGCGTGCAGCCAACGAACGGGGGCATATTAAGACGACATCACGAACAGCGTGACCACTGAAATAACACGGTTTCTTATCCCTCTCAAATGTTTACTGCATCAAAAGGGCCAAGCGAAAACCGGTAAATGAGACGAAACTTTCCCGACAACGGATGGGGGACAGGAGGTGGACCCCTAAAATGGGCCAAAAGGGGGCCAAAATGGCCCCAAATCAGGTGCACCCCTTCCCCGCTTAATACGGCCCTGCGTCACAGATGTACCCACAAATGAGGCACACAATGCAGAACCCGTGGTTAGCCTTGAAATTTGACAAACGCAGCAAAGGTATGCGGAACCGGCTCTGAACCCGAGCGGAGCCCGAAGCCCTAGTGAACCCGAAGCCCTAGTGAAACCCATATGCTCTCGCCGGATTGTAGGTTTTGGCTTATGGACCTCTTGGTTAGTAATTTCCAAGCCAGTTCTTTATTGCTCAAACCATTTTCCTAGCTCATCGAAAATTCGGGTTAATTCAATAGGGTGCTTTGGAGCGTAGACCGTCGGATATCTCCCACATTTGCAAAAAAGTGGTTTTCGCGTCATCGTTTGATGTTGCGTCTTGCCCGTCTGCTTGACGCACAGTCATTATGTTCTCTTTCTCGTGGACTTTCGCATGAGCGGATGCCTTTCGGAGATTCCGTGGGCTTCTCTGATGACAAGACGCGGAAGGCTGGATCTAAAAAAATTGCAAAAACTTGCTTAGTTTACGCGGAAATTCTTGTTAGCACAACGTAGTAGGTAAGCGTGACCTAGGTATACCTTCAATTGCCATGGCTACTTCTCGAAAGTTTTCCTTGAAATTCTCACGGGCCGGCTTCGAGAGCGAGCCGTACTTGGAGACGACGGCCCGTGCTACATGACGTATCCGTTCACGGTCTTCCTTCGTCGCTTCGCTTTTGGCCAACTGGATCAAGGTATCCTCTAGCTGTAATATGGCCAGTTAACTACGATGTTCTGATGCGCATTTTGAACTAAAGATAAGCAATAGGTAGCGCATGAACCGTACTGTACTCACTCCTCCCGTACCGTAATCCGCAGCCTACCAGTGCAGTAAAGGCTCTAACACAGTACGGGTCGTTCTTGTGCTTAAATCGAGAAAACGAACTTTTTTAAGCAATTTAAGGCCATTTTCACCTACGTTTTTCAAAACCTTGCGTGCTCCGTTTGCATGGACCCACTCGTACTTTACTCTGTACCGCACAAGTACGGTACATCATACGGTACGTGCCGTACTACGACACGGCTGCCGACCTTTGCCTGAATACTAACAGCAACAAGGGTGCTCCCACACATATCAGACTAATAAAAGCGGAATGTTAAAGAAATGTGACGCGTTCTGCGTTAACATTGTTACTGTAGGTTTCGAAAAGGACAAATGTTCGCGTTTTTGCTACAGTATGCGACGAAAAATGTTACTGTATATTTGCACTTTTTGCGTTTGGTACAGTAGGTTTCGCAGTTTGCAACAGCGCGAAGGTGGCACGCGTGCTAAATGTTTGCGGAGGAGGTGGCAGAGCGCATGTGCAAATGTGGCTGTTGCGTTACTTTTCCGGAGGCGCGCTCCGGTGGCACAGTGCAATTAGTGAGTTTGCGTTCGGTTTGTGGTGGCATGCTCAGGTGGTGCAATGTAGGTGGCACCGATGTCATCATGTGTTACTGTAAATTACAGTAACTTGTAAATTGTAAATAGGGTGCTACGTTAGATTTTACTGTAACTACGAAAACCTCTATATGTTACTGTAATTATCACATTGCATTACAGTACTGCAAATGCCTACTTTTGGTACAGTAAATGGTCAAGTTTGTTGCAGTACTGCGTCCTTTTGCAGCACTTTCCCTGCAGAAGTTGCAACTGTGTGTAGACGGCACGGCTGCAAAATATTGCGGAGGAGGTTACGGAGCGGTGGCATGATCCGTCTCCGTGTGTGCACTGTAGGTCCCGATGTCGTATGCTTCAGGGGCATGCTCTGCGTCACTTTTGTACAGTATGTGCACGATCATCAGTTGTTACTGCAGATTACAATAGGGTGGTGCGTCGGATTTTACTGTAACTATGAAACCTCCCAATGTTACTGTGATAATTGCATTAGGATACAGTTTTAAAACGCGTTGTATGGTACAGTAAATGTTCAATTTTGTTACAGCATTTTTGCGCTTTTGCAGCACCATCATTGCGGAAGTGTTTCCAGGTGCCTTGTTTCAGGTGAACAGTTTGCAGGTACCCTGGTTGCAGGCGTCCAGTTTGCAGGTGCCCTGTTGGTTAGTTTGTACGGGCTCGGTTTGTAGTTGCTCAGTTTGCAGCGGCGGTGTTCGGTGTTTGCATGCGGCCACGTTTATAGGTGTACACTTTTGGAGGTGCCCAGTTTCGGGTGCCCAAACCTGGGAAGCTAAAAATAGGAAGTGCAACCGTGTGAGCTAATTATGGGCAGCTAAATAAGGGTAGCTAGAATTGGGCAGCTAAACGAAGAACGCAAGACCTGAAAAGCTAAGCATGGCAAACAATTTGTGGAAGCTAAACCTGGGAACCTAAACATGAGACGTTAAACACGGGAAGCAATCTCAGGAGAAATCCAAGTTCCAAGTTCAAGGTTCCAGGTTCCAGGTGCCAGGTTCCAGGTTCCACGTTCTAAGTTCCAAGTTGCAGGTTCCAGGTTCCAGGCACCAAGTTCAAGGTATCAGGTTCCAGGTTCCAGGTTCCAGGCTCTAAGTTCCAAGTTCCAGGGTTTCAGGTTCCAAGTTCCAGGTTCCAGGTCCCAAGTTCCAGGTTCCTTTGAAGTTTTAACTTGACTTTCGAATTTTGAATCGCTACTTTTGGAGGCGCGCTGCTGAGCGTTAGTTTAGTGCAATTAGCAAGGATGCGTTTAATTTGCAGTGGCATGCTTCGGAGGTACACTGTAGATGGCGCCGATGTTGTGTGCTTCAGGTGGCACGCTCGGCGCATCTTTGGTACAGTACGTGCATGGTCATCATTTGTTATTGTACAGTACGACTAGGGCGGGATGTTGGACTATACTGTGAGCACGAAAACCTCTATGTTACGGTAACTATTGCGTTGTGTTACAGTACTTAAGCGCTTTTTGGTACAGTAAATTATCAATTTGGCCACTGTATTTCGAGCTTTCGCAGTTGCGACTTTTCGGTATACGCAACAGCGCGTAAATGGATTGCATAATGTGTTGGAGGCGGCGGTGGCGTGCATTCTGCCGAAGTGCGCTGTAAGTGGCAGATATGATATGTTCCTGGTGGCATTCTCGGCGCATGTTCGGTACAGTAAGTGCATGGTCATAATTTGTTACTTTAGTGTACGGCTAGGATAAGACGTGGAATTTAACTGTAAGTGCGAAGGCTCTATTTTATTGTAAAAGCTAGGTTGCGTCCTAATACTAAAGGGCTTTTATGGTACAGAAAACGTTTAATAGCGCCGCTTTACCGCGAGATTTCGCATTTTCTACTTTTCGTTACATTGAACGTGCGTGTATCGCACGATTGCACAATATGGCGGAGATGCCTGTGGAGCGGTTGTTTGCTAAAAAGGTGGACTGTATATGGCTCCGATAGCTTATGGCTCTAGGTGCCATGCTCAATGTGCCTTTGGTTGGTGGTTGTTTGGTAAGTGCATGGTCATCATTTGTTACTGTACAGTTTGACTAGGGACGGTACGTTAGGCTCTGCTGTAAATACGGTATCTCTCTATGTTACTGTAATTGCTGAATAGCCTTTCAGTACTAGAACGCTTTTTTACATTAAATGTTCGATTTTGTTACAGTACTTACGAGGTTTGCAAATGAGTGTACGTGGCTGCAGCGCAAAGAGCTTGCGAAGGATGTTGCAAAGCGAGTGTGCAGGCGTCGCTATTGCGTTACTCTTCTGGAGGCGCTCTTTTGAGCGTTTGTGCTGTTAGCGAAGATGCGCCTGGCTTAGATTGCTGGGATTAGCATGCACCGAAGGAGTCGGAGATGGAGACAGGAATCGTATCGTCGCCCGAAGGGCCACGCCGAATTTTTGGCGCGCTCGCCAAGACTTGCACTTCTATATACACTACTGGTCGTTGATAACTATTACCGTACCTTGCGGTCAATTTAGGAAGGGCTACAGAATCTTTGGCATGGCATGGACAAAATTATTTCTTAAGCTTCCCAGGTTTATCTCACTGGTTTTGGGTAACGGGATTCGCTTCGCTGGCTTAGATTGCTGGGATTTGCTTAACAGATTTGGTCTCCAGGTTTAGCTTTCCGGAACTAGCTTTCTAGGCCAAGTTTACAGGTTTTGCTACCCAGGTTTAGCTACCCAGGATCTGTTTCTTTTTAGGTATAGCTTCGCATATTCAAGCTCCCAGTTTAGCTTCCCGGGTTTTGTTCCACAGGTCGGGGTTCCCAGGTTTAGCTTCCCAGCTTTTGTTTTCCAGGTTTAGCTTCCTAGGTTTAGCTTCCAGGTTTTGGGTCCCGGGCTTAGCTTCCCAGGTAGAGCGTCGTAGTCTTCGTGTACCTTTTGCAGGTACTCATTTTCAGGCGTCCTGTTTGCAGGTGCCAGTTAACATGATAGGCTGTGGCTCAGACATTGAGACGTTTTTGGTCAAGGTACAAAAAAGAGAAAAAGCAAGAACCAGAATAAGACGAGACTAAGCCCAAGAACGAGGCCACTAAGAAAAAGTCCGACTTAAACAAAAGATTGAAACTTACGACGGTAGTGTAAGAAAACGACCTGATCAAGTAGTGTTTAGCAAAAGAAAGCAGGGTATGAAAGAAACACCGTTTAAAAGCATTTAGAAGCCAGCACATGGGAGCAAAAGGGCATGATGGCACAGAAAAATCATGACGCTAAGCACAAGGAGTTTCAGAAATAAGCTTAGAAGAAGAGAAGATGTGGCTAAGAAAAGGACGATAAAGATTAGATTAAGAGTGTTTAAAGCTTGGCTAAAAAGGATAGTACTAAGAAAATCTTTCGAACTAAAACAACGTGCATTAAGAAGGGCCAAATAGCTGACACCAGCGAAGTAGACTTAGAAAAGGCTTGTTCTCAAGCAAGAAACCTGAAAGATGTGGGAGGTAGTTGGGACTAGAACGGAAGCCGTTAAGTACCAGACTGGGGAGGATAAAAAGGGAAACTAAAAACAAATCAGGCTGACAAAAGCTCGAGGCGGATAAAAAAGACTAGGGAAAAAGCATTCTAATAGCTGCAAGCTGGAAAATATAATAAAAACAGCGGCTGACTAAGCAAAGCTCCAGGCCGCATACAAAGAAGCAAAGTAAATAGTTTAGGGTCAAAAGTATGTGAAAAGCCAAAAAGCTCGAGACGAAGAAAGCAGATTAAAGCAACGACTATTAGAGAATATAAAAAGAACAACCACTGCAGGATGCAATCAAAAATGGTCGATAAACATTAAAGCAAACGCAAGAAAAGTGTGACCTTGAACATGTCAGAACATAAAATGAAAATGAGGCAGAAGCCAGACGAAAAAACTCGAAACAAGGGCTAGAATAAGATTAAAAGAAACGAGGGAATTGGCTAAAAACACCGGAACACAAGAGCTCGGAAAAGGCCGATCAGAAACCGCCAGACTAGACAAAAATCAAGAATGAGCACGTGGAAAAACTAGGGAACTATCAGTCCTAGATAAGCTCTAATTAAGAAGGAGACTAGAATTACAAGACATAGAACGGATCGAAACTAAGAAAAAGGAGCCTTGATAAGGGGCGGCCTATCTAGATAGAAGCAGAAAGCAGGTTTCGACCGGAGGAAACGCGATTTACGGAGCGAAAAAGCAGGTGTAAGTATTGCGGCAGAACGGGGCATGTCCAGGCAAGCGTGCAAATGCAGGAACAGTTACAGGGCGGTGAGGGTATCCGGGTGCGACGATGCAGATCCTCAGCTTTAGCAGGAAAAAGCATAATAAAGATCTAGACCAGGAAAAGGCACGGTTGACATCTATTGAAAAGCACAGAGAATCGCTTCTTATTGGTGATTTCCTGAGCTTACGTCTAAAGGGCGCGACCAATAATGCACTGGAGTCTGATTACGAGAATAACATAATGCTTAAGCTTGCGTCAGATAAAACGACCGGGAAAGGCAGGAGCTAGGCTGTCAAGGTAGACAAACCAGGTTTTATGTCGTCCAGAAGGACTTGCCAAGAGGACGGCGCCAAAAATGTGCTGTCAATAGCTCTACGCTCAGGAAAGCCATATCAGCTAGCTCACAGCGAAGTTTGGTAGAATTCCTGGAATACATTTGGATGCGACAGAATCCGTCAAGAACCAGTAAGATTAAATGCATTTCATAGAGTTTGGTTCAGTAGAATTTCGTGAACGTCCAATAGTATTCTACAGGAGAGATTGGGGAAGAAACAATGTTTAGTACAACGAGTACGATTCAAAGCTATTAATTTAGCTAAAGTACATTTTTGAACCTCAATACGACCCAGTATATGAATCATTGGGACTCAGCATTTGATCCGTTCAGACGAGGTAGGATTCAGCGGATCTATCTAGCAGGATTCAGTAGCATCCCCTTAACAATAAACACCTACATAGGCCAGCCTCATGTAGTTAGTGCGTGGCCCGCAGGGACACGCCGGCCCCTGCAAGGGGCTAGTTGTCGCTTATTGCAGAACTTTACTGCCTTGGCAGATCGCTTACGTTCTGTGCGAAATCCTTTGCAGGTCCCGTCAAGTTCTCCCAGATATGTCCGAGATCCGCGTGAAGTTCCAAAATCTTTAGCATGGCGTCCGAATCGTTCCGGGACAATACGTTTAGGAAGTTGTGAGTGCTTTTCCAGTAGTCCGCGTCTGACAAGACTTTCTCGACAAGCGCCGACTCGTCGTCGGAAATGTTTTGATAGAAACTTCGAATTCGATGCGGCACAAGAGCTAAAATTCCGAACGAGATTATAATATGGGCATTGGGACCATCCTCACAAGCATAAAATACCTTGAAGTTCTGGCGGCAGGTTTCGTGGATCGAGATGTGCAGTCGTCGTACAGCTGTACAATAACGCAACGATAAATAGCAGCATCATCGTTCTGCCTTAATAATTTATAATTTTCAAAAGGTTTGAGCTTTAATTATTTCGAGGCGCGACGGGTAATGATTGTGAAGGAGCAACACCTAAAGTTTATTTTCGTTTCAGGGGCGCACCAAGCGAGTCTTAACTGCGCGAGAAAACACGCACGGGTAGTAATTGCACTAATGCACAAATGCACAAAGCGTGGCCGCGACGGCTTAGTTCATCACTCGCGGAAATGTTCGTTAACGGTTGTTCTTTGAGCACCGTCGAACCTACAAAATTACGCCAGTAGGTTGTAATGGCTGGCTCTCGGTTCAAAACACAACAAGTGGGTACTTGCTAACAAAACACGTATTTCCCTATTAGACCCCCCCCCCCTCCCTCCCCGCGCCCTAATAGAACGGCCCCCATAGGTGGCCTCAAATGGTGTAAGCCTCGTACCGTTAAAGTGGCGCACAACGAACTGTGCGCAAGTCACCCACTTTCGAGCAATTGCTAAAAATAACGCGGTAACCGGTCTGGACGAATTTTGTGTTTACAGAAAGTTGGACGCATAACGTACTTTAACGTCTCACCAAACACTCTAGTCTGTTTTGCACTTCGTTTTGCACATTTCCTTCCCCGTATGCAACCTGAGTCGTTACTATTTCTTTTATTTGTCTGTCTTGCACGGGAAGTACCGGCTGTAAGCATCAAGGAAAGGCATCACCTGCTTGATCAGCTTTACAGTCAATTCAAGTATCGCTATCGTCACTTTACTTCGTTCCCGTCGGCAGTTCAGCCATTGCCTTTGCCCAACATTGACGGCGCCGGGGTAAGAACACACTTAAGAATAACATTTTGAATCAAATGCTTCACCAGTGTCTCTCGAAGAAGAGACCCAAGAGCACTACCCTTTTGTCGGGATCCCCTTGGAAATTTTTTATTTTTGACAAACATTTTTTCCTGGTTTGCCTGGATTTTGTTAATTAGGCATTTTGGTGCTGAAGCAACTAACTTAGAAGAGCGACGTATATGGTAAGGAAAGTCGACGCGTTTCAGGCCGCGCCAAGTTCTTCCCATGATGCTGACGTCATGTTCTTTGACGAAGACGGGGTTGCTTATCAACTCCGGCCACGAAAACTGTCACTGGCAGAGCTTCTAAATAAAGCTACCGGAGAACGCGAACATTAGAACGCTCTAATGACGACTAGTATACGTTCACCACATTGGCTTGGCTTTTTTCACGTTTTCCCACCCTGTTTACGTGACAATGCTATTAAAGAATAGTACAAAGATTGGAAGTAATAACATTGCCTTTCCTTTGTGCTAGAGAGAAACCGAGAATTACGGTATTTTCGGGGGCGAGTGAGCAATTTTTTTTGCCTTTAAGCGAGGGGAATGATATTTCCTTTTAACGCCAATCATCATGCATCTCCCCATAGCATGTATTCCCGCTTAAGAAGAACGGACGAACGTCGACGAGTAACTTGCTGTCTCCCAAAATCACAACGATCTCCATCGAGGATTTTGATAAATAGCGCTTAGTTCACGCCTCAGCCCCTTTTCTCGGTCCCATTTGAAAGTACATGCAGATAGGATACGATGGTTGTTTAAAACGATGTTCTTCCGCGGAGTTACGTGCGCACTTGCCCGACTTGCGCGCAAAATAACGCGCGTACTCTTAGCCATGTTCAACGGCAAGAGCTCGCAATGAAGTCATTTCCCGGCTCCTATCGACATCTTGACCGCTATAAAGATGCACCTGAGGGTGACGAGCGGACGCATTTTTCCACATGGGGTTGGGTTGTAGTAGTACTAGTCTTCGCGTTCTCTAACGCGCTAGCGGAGGTTTCACGGCTTATGGCAACATAACGTTTTTTCAAGGACAGACATAAAATCTGGCCGTGGGATGCGTGTATGCCTGCACTCGGACTTTGTCTTGCATGCACCTGCATCCGTCCCTTCTGGTGTACGCGCTATGCACGCCGTACCCCTGGCTACAATGACAGCGGATTCCGCTTCAGAGATAGGGAGCCGTACCGTACTGCGGCCCGTACCTGTACCCGTATCCGTATAATACGGGTACGGTACGTGTGGGGTCCAGTACGGGTACGGGTACGGTACGGGGGGGGGGGTCCCGAAAATACGGGCCGTACCCGTACCCGTACTTGTGGTAAGGGGGGATCCTTTGGTGACGAAAATCTGAAGAAATTTTGAAATCTAGTCTATAAGCCTCGGTTTTTTTTTGGCCGTGACCGGTACCGAGGCCGAGACGACCAAAATTCACCGAGACTCTTGGTTTTCCGAGACCAAGACCGAGACGCGGTCCAATCTCTGATACAAACGGTTTTTGAAAAAGCCGGTCGTCGTACTGCATTGCCATCTCTAACGACCTACTGCACAAATCTTCTTGATGTACGAAATACAATGAAATATAGATATGGCTATTAAAACCTTATTTTGCGTTCAAATTTAGCATGCTCTTGCTTCTCAAGCACATGCTTCGTATGCACCCACACTGTACGTTCCTGCCTCGCATGCATCTGCTTTGCATTCTCCTGCTGCGCATGTTCCTGCTTTCATGTTTCTGTTTCACTTACTCCGTGACTACATGCTGCAGCTCACATGAGCAGGCTTAGCAAGCTGATAGTTCGCAAGGTCCAGTTCAATGGAAACTCAATGCTTTCTTTCAGGGCTCACGCATTGCAGAACGAATGCTACGCGTGTTGGCAAAGCTCAGTAATGAGAAGCATGAAATTTACGCATGCGGCATATCATTACCTTATATTTTTTGGCAAACACGTTCGATGCTCCTTGCTTTTTGCCGTTATCAGAAGAAAGCATGTCATACCGTTACTTCCTACTATACCGGTATTGCATAGCATAGCATTATTGCGAAAAATTGGTTTCCTGACTATAACCTTGCGGCAAACACCTCACGAAAATCCCATTCAGGCTGTATAAGGTAGATACCTACTAGCGGCTGGGCTGCGCTTCGCGCAGCAGGCGCCGCTATCGGGGTTTATTTGTACCAAGCAGACGACGTATGAGTTAACTACAAAAATGGACGCTATCTTTGGATTCTCCATGCAGGAAAACCTCCTACGACCGCAAATCGGAAGAAGTTTTGCCTTTTTGTCCGCAGGGGAAGCATGCCATAGCGGGCCCGCTATGGCATGTAAGCATGGGACCCCCCCCCTCCCTA
>JNEY01000146.1:177263-192049 GCA_020875895.1 Aphelenchus avenae | reverse complement strand
GCCTATTCCATCTGCGAGCCATGATGTCATCATGTGGCAGCAAAGCCCGGCCAGCAACGACAGTCGCACGTACAAGACCTCGGATTTATCAAAGAGTCTTAATGCTTTTGTGCCCGTATTTATATGAACTGCGCGTACATTGCTTGATTCTTTTATTTAGCGCATGCGTCAAACGCTGCTGACAGAGTACTTCACGGTTCGGCGTCGCCCACTCGAGGGTCACATTCAGGCTTACGCTGGGCAGGCTCATTTCCAGCAGTGGGCCGATTGGTGGGCCAACTTTCGAGAAGAAATGCTCTCTACCGACACCGGCCAGCTGCAGCGCCTTTTCGAAGCGGCTGACGCAGAAGCCCGCCGCTTAGGGCTCATTTCTTGAATTTCATTGTGTACACATTGGCATGTCTCCTGGTACAACTGAGAACCATAAATGACATATCGGAAAGGTGCTAAAACGCTTAAAAATAGTTTCATTGCCCCCCCAGGCCCAAAAATTTTGCACTGCCCCCCCCCCAGACCACTTCGGCCCCCCCCAGGCCGAATTTCATCTGAGCAGCCTGATTCGGAGGCCCAAACTGGGATGGGGTACATGACCTTTTATTATTGCGTATCAAAACTACTCAGTATGCTGTTTTGCAATTCTCGCCTGAGTGACTGTTTTTCCACACCTGTCGCATTTGGCGTCCTTCCAAGGCTCGCTGCTAGCACGTGCGCCGACTGACGCCGTCACAAGTGCGTAAAATTGCCCTTATAAAGCCGACAACATGCCATGCGTAGCCGGTGGGACTTCCTCGTTTAGCTGTGCTCGTTTCGGACACGCTGTCTCAAAGAGCAAAGAATGTATGCATGTGTTGCTGTCTCGCGTCCGGAACAAGGGTGCGTACGCAACCCGTTGCTTGGCCAACATCCGGATATGCGGGATATAACGGAACGCTCGAAACTTTGCTTTGCACTTCAAGGAAGTCGCATTCGCTGATAATTGCGTCGTTTTTCGTCCGACATGATTCACATACTTATTGCGTCGAGGATGCCCGCAATAAGTATGTGCGGTCATACTTGTTGCGATCAAGACGAGCGTGACGACATCCGCCGCTTTGGACGACGACTAAGTAATCTACAAATGCAGAAAATTGCCTGCGTACGCAACCCGTTGCTGGGAAACTGGTGCCGACGGTGTAGTCGAGGCAAATTTCCTTTTACAATTGCACCTGCCATGGTCGTCCCGTCACTCCCCAAGAAGAAGAAGAAGCGCCAGAGAACCTCTTCTGGCTCGTGTCATTTTTGTGAATCGACGCTCCTGCCACGATGTTTATAAGTGCAACATTTACCGTCACTGTGTGTCTCTTATCGCTCGTTTGTTCACTTACGTCAAGTAGTACATTCGAATACCTAAATGTGAGATATGTCTACATAAAACTTATTAACGACTTCGAGTGCAGATTCACTGAAGGGCGAAGAGTAGCAAACCCGCTAAACCGATTGTACACGTCTCTTGTCGAGAGAGAGCGTTGATCACTACGACGATGTAAATAGGCTTGTGTAAACCGATATGTTACAACAAGCGACGTTTAACGTATGGGAATGACACTACCATAGGAAAACTCATAAACGTACCTACCCCCACCCCCTCGCCGGGCCTAAGGCCAACCAATGTACCAAGGGGGACCAAGGCATTTTTTCGGTGCCGGCCGAAGGCCGGCTCCAAAAAAATAGGTGAGGGTCCCCCTTGATTTGACCCCCCCCCCCCCATCCCGAGGGGTCCTAGGTACATCCTTAGGAAAACAGATGGGAACACATGGGGACAAGGGCCAACATCCTCCTCGCGGTGTTGTGCAAGTGCAACCAGCTTCTTCCATGTTGGCTTGATGCTAGCCTTTTTAGCCGTTATGTGCATGCTTTCATAGCGCTCGCTATCGCATAGAAGCAGGAGTCACTGTTGCAATTTTGATCGATGCTAACTTTTTTCTAGATGACCGATTCGGCTGAAATTTTCCAATTTTACACAACTTTAGAGGACTTGCTGAAGGATATCAAACTTGACCGTGTAACGTGAACTTTGTCGTTACGTACGTCGCGACAGCGTTTTAGGTAATAAAACAAGGATTTATCCCTTAAAATGGTCGGTTTTTTTCGACGGCGGCGCCTAGCGTCGAGCATCGAGCAAAAATAATGTCCTGAGCACAGTTTGCTGAAATAGGGTAGCAGTGATTCAGACCTCGCAAGAGTACACCATACGCTGGACACCCCCGTCAATCTCACGTCTTGTTGATAAACGCCTTCTTGCTCTACAATGTTAAGCTTCATTCCCCGCCAGGAATGCAAGCCTACAGTATAATGCTGACCCAACCATGTGCGGGGGGCGGCTTCTGCGGACCCGGGTGGGCACCCAAGACATGGGGCCGGGGCCGGGGTCGGCCCCCGCACCCTTTGATAAAATCCGTCAGATTCCTCTTTAAAACGATGATAAGTTTTATAACATGGTGCGCACGAGTTTTATCGGTACCGCTATAATATTAAGCGGAAGGCAACGTGACTTTCCGTCTATAACCATCCTCCTCTACTAAGCGTTCAGCAGCAAACAGGCTCCTGCAACAAGCAACAGCGTAACTACTTACGAAGCTGCGGGCCTACAAGGCCCGACCTGCAAGGAACAGTCGACACAAGTTAGTTGTCAACTTAATCGGGGCCGGGCCCCGGCCCCGGCCCCGTGTGCATGAAACATAGGCCCGGGTCCGGCCCCGACCCCCGTGAAGCATTGTGCTATTTAAGGCCCCGGGCCGCCGCACAGGGTTGTGCTGGCCGTTGACGCGTCGCTGGACTTCGTCATAAGCATCGTTATGATGGAGACCCAGTAGATAGACATTCAAGCAGATCTGTTTCTACGAGAACTAAGCCAGTCTATCACATTTAGGTAGTTCTCATCGGAGGTGGATACTTCGTCTTCACATGCAACGGGTTCTTCGCTTCTTTGCCAAGAAGCGCTGATGCGTGGAAGATGGGGTTAATGCACGCCGTGAACTGTCATTCACGGCGTTAATGCACGTAAATGTCACGTGGATTCACGTGAAATTCGCATGCCGCTATATCTTCCTTTGTCACAGCGGCGCGTAGGTCTTCGTCGTTTTCCAGCTCGTCGGATGCTATAATACTTGTTTGCTGACGATGCAAATCCTGTTACAGAAACGACAAGTCTCGTCAGCTGGCAACCGTGATCACGTTTGTACTTGTCGTTTGGAACTGCATCGCTTTTTTCGAAACCTAAGGGATGTTTCATACGCCGCCATGCTGTGAAGAAGCCGGGCTGAACGGTACTGGAACTCTTATTATTGGCCTAAAACGGATTTGCATGTACGAGAGCGCATTACTTTCGGAGCACATTTGGCGGATCCGCAAGAGCATTGCCTTATTTTCCAAAAGAAAAACGGCGTGTATCAGAGTTTTATCTTCTTTTTATAAGGATTGGAAGCTGCAGGACTGGATCGCTCTGTGGACCGTCGACTGCATGGGCAGCACTGCCATCGTGATCTACTGCGAGTGCAAGATCGTCCAGTTCTTCCGCGTTACGAACGTCACCAATGACCGCACAAAGCGCTTGTACAAGGAGTTCCACCGCGCGCTCCTTGCTATGGTTACTGGTTCGGTTTCGCATCCTCCCTGCTAGCGCGCCCTGCTACTACTTCTTTAAGGCACTCGTTCCTCTGTTCACTTCGTCCGTTCCAATAATGTACTTCGTGTACGCCACCTATTTCGAGCTGACGTCTGGCCCCTATGTGGCGTTCATCGGCACGGCGGCCACTTCGAACACCTTGTTCAGTCCGTTGACGACCGGATGTTCGTCGTCAATGATGTTCTTCATGCACTGTTACTGCGACGTAGTTCTTCCATGTTTAAAACACACACGCTTGGCAGAAACGTGAGGACTTCTCCCATGACCGGCATGTCGTTGGCCACAAACTAAAGTCAGCTGTATGCCCCCAATCCTTTGAATGTTAATCATTTTCTTACTATACTTAGCCCTTTTGAAACCACAATGTCATTGAATGAATTGTCGGATGGTGACAAATATAGTTGACACATTTGATTAGAAGGATTACACATTAATGGTACTACACGGCAAATAAATGATAACGGCCAAAAACATTCGCCGGCCACAGGCAAACAACGTCCTGTTCGTGTAGCATGTGTTGCTGGAAAACTGTTTCAATCTGAACTTATTTCGAATGTAAAACTCGATTCTCGATTGGATATTTTGATCGTTTGCATGAATACTTACCCAGCTAAAGTGAGTCAAAGGCATCGATTTTGCGAAATACCGTATTCATTCTACTTATTCCTTTGGGAATAACTAGCTGCTGGGCTGCGTATCGCCCAGCCTGCGCCGCTATCAGGGGTTACTTGTACGAAGCAGATAACTTAGGGCTTCCGGCGCTACCATATTGATCCAATATCTAAACTTTTTGCATTTTTTCACTTCTTATAACATGGTGCGCACGAGTTTTATCGGTACCGCTATAATATTAAGCGGAAGGCAACGTGACTTTCCGTCTATAACCATCCTCCTCTACTCGCAAAAAAACGGGCGCTATTGTACTGTACTGCATGCATGAAATCCCCTAAGGCACAACTTGATAAGTAAATGTGATTTTTGAGTTCTAGATGCTTTAAAACCATTTCGGGGGCCGGTTTGACTAAATCTCCATCGGGTTTCATTTGAAATACGCTTTCAGGTACAAGTTGACATTGAAAAATCACCATTTTAGGGGGTCGACCCCTTTATAGGGGTCAAAGGGGGTCTTGGAGCCAAAGTGGAGAATAATTCGTAATCAGCTCACCAAGGGCTTCATTTGAGGTATGACTCAACGGTCCAACGTGTCCTCGAAAAATCACCTTTTTGGGGTCTACACCCTTATTTGGAGGTCAAAATGGGGTCTAGGATGAAAATGAAAATTAGTTCGTAATCAGCTCATCAAGTGCTTTTTTGAGGTATGACGTGAATTTCCGACATGACTTTGATTTTCTGCTTCAATGCGATAGCGCTCGCTAGCGCTCGCTAGCGCTCGCTATCGCGTGGAAGCATGAAGCAGTCTTAGAAATTTTGAAGTCGTAGTTTTTTTCTAATCAACCGATCCGGCTCAAACTTTCCAGGTTTTCATGCAGTTTGCAACAGCTGACGCTTCGATGGCGTGCAGGGCGAAACGAAGCGAGCCATTCAGCTAACGCTTCTCGGGTATAAACAAATCCGCGAAAGCAAATGAACGAGGAAGTTGGCTGCAGTTCGAAAACAGCAACAAGCTATAAAGCAGTGCTCAAGAATCTTCGGGTAGTCACAGCTGTCACTAGCATGCTGTCGCGTGGCGTACTTCGTCTTATTGTCTTCTTGCTGGCCATGCTTGTCATCACTGTTTGGACGAGGAATGTTTTTGTAAGTTTTCTCTACTGCCAAGGGAGGCGTACTCAGCCGTAATTTGAGGAAGACCGCAAGCGATTTTATTTTTAAGTAGACCCAGTGCAAGTAGATTGTGGACTCATAAGACCAAAGGAGTTTTATAGGAGGACAATGTCGGAGGCGATAATTCTCCTCCCTTCCCCCCCCCCCTTTACTGCTCCTCTGACGCCCGGTTATGTCATTGTTCCTGACGGGGCTTAGAGTAGCACAACTTGGAGTAGGTGAAGATTCAGGCGGCTCGAATAAAGGAAACGATGCAATTTTAGAACATCCGAGATCACTGCATCGACGGCCCTTGCGCCAGCGACCCCGAATGCATGCAATACGGGGGCACGTCTCAGTTCTGCCTCAAATGTATTCGCAGCAAGTGTCCATGGGAGCAGTTCTGACGACCTGCATGCAACTGCTGCAGTGGATTTACATTTTTATAACAAGCTAGCTCTCACAGGTTATGCTATCTTGCATCGCAATAAATGAGAAGAGATCATTTGCGGCGTTTGCTTCTCTATTAGACAGTGCGAATGTCTAGTTCGTCGATCTGCGTGCTGGATTTTTCCGCTGGCGTCTAGAGGCACATGAATTGGCGTTAAAACTGCGCAAAGTATTTCCTTGCAAGGTCGACTAGCTACGGGCCAGGATATAGTGGGGCAAGCTAACGTTGCGGAATTTCGGTAAATTTACCACGCTGCACAACGAGCGTAAATTAGGCTTCAGAGAGTGCATAGCGCGTGCCATGCTGTGAACACGCATTTTACTAAGCGGCACCGTATTAAGCGAAGCGAAGTAGGCATATTGCTGAATTAATAGTGATTTCGTTTGCGACGCGCCTACCCCCCCCCCCTTCTTGTGCCTTCTTGTCTCGTGTCTTGTGCTTGTGTCTTGTGCCACACGCGCCTTCTTGTGAACAGTTGTGAGCATTCCACAACCACCCTTGCAAAAGTGACTTTATTACATTCTTAGGCAAAACCAGGGATGGGCGAGTCTTGGTCTTGGTCCTGTAGTCCGGGAGGTTTTAGTCTTGGTCTTGGTCTTGGTCGTCAAAAAAAATTCCGCCCATCTCGACTTTCGGTCTGCCGCAGTCGGCGCGCGGACCAAATTTTAGGTCAAAATCTTAGAATGTGTGTCAAAATTTCGGTGGAATCGCCTGTGGCGGGCTAAATTCCATGCAAACGCGGCCAAATGTCAAAAATTTCTGGCTAAGTTTTTTGCAAATATCTTTAAAAAACGGCAGATCGTGGACCTAGCCGTCCCTGTTTTGAGGCGGAAATAAACTGAAATCTTGGTCTTGGTCTTGGTCTTGGCCCTGTAGTCCGGGACGTTTTAGTCTTGGTCCTGGTCTTGGTCTTGGTCGTCGAAAAAATTCCGCCCATCCCTGGGCAAAACCTAGCACGAGGTAGTACAATCGAACAAAATCAACGCGAGCTCTATGCAACTGTACAACTGTTAACGACTGCGTGTGAAGAGACACTGAATCGGCGAAAAGTAGCAAATTTGGTAAACCGACTGTACGCGTCGTTTTCCGAGTAACCGCTGTGAATGGGCTCTGTGGCGATGAGCTGGTGCGGTGATTTGTCGAATACGTTGTGAAACTGCGACGACATCATCACTGAGAGAACTAGAAAGAACAAAATATTGTGTTTTAAAACAAATGCAAATTTTACGAAAAGCGATGCCCACATTACTTACTTGTGGATGAAACTTCCGCTAGATAGTTGTAGAAGCACAACGAGGACAAGGCTTATAGCCCAAAGCTTCCCGGACGCAGGGCCTATCTTAGCCATTAGAATTATACTGGTAGAGAGACTGATTTGATTAAATGACCGATTGCGGAGCACCGTTATCTCTTTAAGAACCCTTCCGCCTCTGCGTCTTTTGCCAGTGCTAGCTGCTAATTCCAATGCGATTCGAAGATTATCCAACTAATCGGCACACTTGATGTTCCGCCTAGCAGTGCAAGTCATCAACAGCGTTGCTGTGTCTCGTCAAAAGCACGTACATGGCACGTATCGTGCTGACTCCACGTGCCTGGAATCCTAGGTTTATTCGGAGTACGTGGACACTCTGCGTTTCCGTCTACCATTTAGTCTACCTCCATTTGTAGGAAAACATTCGCATACCAAGAATATGGGCGATACTTCCGGGCGTTGCGCATTCTGACTCAAAAATTATGTAAGCGCATTGGCCTCCTTAAAACGTAAGCAGATAAGACTAGCTGACGCGCAAAGGTGGTCTAAGCTAAGATGCTTAACCATAATAATCCTGGATGCACTCTAAAGCGCTGTCTACGGGATAGGACGTAAGTGCCTACTTCCGTGTAATGATCGCTTCAGTCGCATTAGTGCTTGCTATGGTGTTTCGCTTTACTCCGGCCTTGCTGGAAGTAAATGCGAGAGCCGAAAGTATAACGTGAAAAAACCCGAACGATTTTAACGAACACATTGTCAGGGATGTCTAAAAGTCGGGGCGAGCTTCAAGAATGTGGGGACAAGCAGCCAGTTTCATCCACCTTTATTTAAATCCTTGGAGCTGAACTGTGAGCAATTAGCCTTTGTGTAAGCGCTTCTTGACGACAATCAGTTTTCTTAATTTTTCCAGTAATTTGAAGAGTAAACAAGCGGGAATTCGTTTAGTACAGCTAGGGCTGCAGACTAAGCGGCTTCTTTTATGACAGCAGAATTTCGTGTTTATGTCACATGCCAAAGCATTAAAAAGCTAGTGAAGGCCACCACTCCCTCTGCTTTCCGGCATGCACTCCCAGTTAATGTACCCTTCCAAGTGTCATGTTTGAGCGGCAAGCACTAGTGCATTCTGCGTTGTTTTCGTCGTCAGAACGCGAAACAAGCGTACATCCCGATGAAACGTGCCGTCACGTAATCTGCAAGCTACTTAACGCTTGAATGTATGAATTGTCGCATACTACACGTTTCCGAAATGAGCTAAAATTGTGCAATTCGCGTCACAAACAATATTGACAGCATGTTTCCGGCTGCATATTTAAGTGCCCATGCACGTGGAGCTCGGTGGCTCGTTGGCGAGCTACCGTCTAGTTGTTAGTTCCTAGTTGCCCCAGCCTGTCTAATGTACCTGCCATTTGTAAGCACGTTTTTCTATTTATGATGCCCCTCGTATGGTTTTGGATCCGATTTAAGCTCTCCGTTTTTAGCTGCTCTGGAAAACTACGTACGGTCCGCAACAGGATTAAGCTCATTTACGCACTGCCACACTTTCAGCGAACTCGGCCGCACTCTGCAAGTGAAAGTGTAGGAAGACAGCCACTAATCTGCTAAACCGGAAGCCTTCATAACAGATGCTCGTACTATATCCAGGAAGCTTGTTTTTAACCTAGAAGAGAACGCACTAAAATGTGCGTCAAATGCGCTCGAAATAGCACGGCTTGTCAGGTTCTTCACCACGGTTCCGCTTTGAGATAAACTGTGGCAAAAGTATAAAAGAAGGTGCTGGATTATTCCGCTCATTAATCATCGATAAATCGAGAAAATCAGTTACACGACTTTATAGCTTCTCCATCACGCGATAAAGTTGAATGTCTATATGCACTGCCAAATGGCTGATCGTCGCGCTTCTCGTCGAGTGCGTCACAACCATTGACAGGTGAGGGTTCGCAGATTTTTGTGCCAAAAAATTTTGTGCCAAAAATTTGGCACAACTACATTTTGTGCCAAAAAATTTTGTGCCAAACCTTTTGTGCCAATGCCATTTGTGCCAACGAACTATTGTGCCAAAAATTTTTGTGCCAAAAAAATTTAGTTTTGGCACAAAATTTTTCGGGCTAAACCCTTTGTGCCAAACATTTTGTGCCAAACGAATTTTATGCCAAAAAAAATGGGACGTTTGTGCCAACACTGAATTATATATGGTGCCGTTTGTGCCAAAAACAAGACGATTGTGCCAAAAAAACCACTTTTTGCCAAAAGCTGTAGACATTTGCGCCAAAGCGCAACGTCGGCCTATTTATCCCGCCAAATGGGCCGCAAAGTTAACGTAGTGACTGGAACAACACTTCTTCATAGCCACTGACAACTCAGTCTTCTAACCAACTCCAGCTTAGTTTGTTACTCATTGAAAAGTCCTGGAACTCATAGGCTAAACCGGATTGGGCTTAGGCTTAGACACAGTGTGCGCGGCGCCGTAGGTGCCGGCAACGTTCTAGTTCAGTCCTATTATCGCTACGCTGGCCCACATACCCATTAATGGCACTAAAACAAGCAAGAAAACGTCGGAAATACTTAAATTTTTTTGGCACAATCATCTTGTTTTTTGGCACAAAAGGTACCATAAATAACTTAGTGTTGGCACAAATGTCCCATTTTTGGCACAAACGTCCCATTTTTGGCACAAAAGGTACGGCACATAACTTAGTGTTGACACAAAAGTACCAAGTTTTGGCACAAATGTGCTCTAACATTTTGTGCCAAATTTTGGCACAAAATTTTTGGCACAAAGGGCATTGGCACAAAGGGCATTGGCACAAAAGGCGTTTGGCACAATAGGTACCTTTTTGGCACAAAATCGTTGGCACAAAAGGCAATTTTTTTTGGCACAAAATTTTTTGGCACAAAAATCTTTGAACCACAGGTGAGTGTATAATATGGGTGAGTGTATAATATGGCCTGAAGCTTCTTCGGTCCCTAGTCGTCCAGCGTTATACGTAATACTCGTTAAGGGACAGACCCCGGACCAAACTGCGGTGCTTGGAAGAGTCGGAATTCGCTGACGATCGGTGTTGGCTTTCGTTTTTTTTCCCGGACAGCCTATTCCAGGTGCTGTACTCACTTATCCGTTTTTAGCTCTCTGCCGATTCCGTCGCGGCAGGCTCTGGTCGCTTCCTTGACGCCTCCGCTGAGGATGATACGACGTCATAATTTGAGACGGACTTTGACATCTGGAACAAAGAAAACGATTAAAATGTGTTATTTTTCCGTAGTCTGCATTATTCCTGTATCATTTCTTGAGCTGCGATTGTAGACAATGTGAATAATAGTTGTACGTTCAGAGAGCGTAAAAGAGGGAGGCTAACAGCCAAGCAAGGGGATCCGTTTGTTCCCCTTTTTGTCTGGTTTCCTTTCCTTTAAGCTACGTTCACAATCACCGAGTGTCGCACTTTCTCACACTTAGTGCGAGAGTTTTGAGTTGATTGTGAACACAGTGTCGACCAAAGTGTGAGTGTCGACCAAAGTGTCGGCACTTCCCACACTTTTGCGAATCGCAATGCGTCAAAGTGCGGAAAGTGCGACACTTAGTGCGACACTTTCGAGTGTTCACAATCAACTCAAAACTCTCGCACTAAGTGTGAACTGTCGCCCAAAGTGAGGATCAAAAAATTTTGATTTTCGCTCACAGTCGACACTTTTTTCATCGCCGAAAATGGCCGTTTTCGACCAGATTTGATCGCGTTCACCACTTTCCATGACCCGAAACTCGTTTATTGCTAGTTTAGCATGGTAGTCTCGCGTCGGAAACTCATTGCACTCCTTCTGCTTCGGCGGCTGATGCTTCGGCGTCGACGTTTCGGCATCCATACGATCAACCGCAGGCGCCAGGCCCTAGGGGAGTTTCACAAGCTCGTGCCGCAGCTCCGGATGAATAGAATTACTTGCCTTTTGCTATTTGTTACTGTGCTACTTTTTGCCATAAACCTGGTTTATTCTGATTGTGAACGCGAGTGTGAGTGTGGACTGTGAGTGTCGCCGAAAGTGCGACACTCACCAAAGTGCGGCACTTTTCGAAATTCCCTCACTTTTCGGGTTGATTGTGAACACTCGACCCAAAAGTGTCGCACTTTCGCATGTTGCGAACTTTGATTGTGAACACAGTGTGGGATTTTTGCGTTTTCTCACACTTAGTGCGACACTTGAAAAGTAGTCGCACTAAGTGTCACACTCGTTGATTGTGAACGTAGCTTTACCGTATTATTTACTTCACCTACACTCTTCGCTTAGCGAGCCGCCGATGAGTGAGTGATCATAAATGAGGAACCAGCAAGTGCCAAATGTCTGTGAAACGACGACGTCCATTTCGAAACTTTCTCGGTAGCTTTGGCTCTAATTAAGAACTGTTGCGGAAATACTGTGTTCTAGGTGATCTAGTTAGAAAAGCTGAGCGACTTTGTCAGTGTCACAAGGGAAAATTTATTGATGCCTCCTTTCGTGTTATTAAAGGCAAAATACAGCACCTTTCCGTTGCTTTCTGATTGCGTTGTACGGCAGCTAATATATGTACATATGTTGGTAGTAAAAGCATTGGTTGTACTTTAAATTAAACCAAACATATCTCTACACATACTTTGCTAAAGATCTCGAGGAAGAGGCAGTGAAGGAAGAGGCTTTTGCTCAGATGCATTATATGCCCTTGTCCGGCGCACTTCGCCAAGCCTGATCTTGCACCGAACGTTCCTACCTCGCATGCTCTATATCTGATGTTCCTGATGATAGGAATTTCTCATCGGCTCTCATCTTACTATGCCCCCTTTTGCTTACATACTCTGCCTTGCATGCTCTTCCTGCAGATGACTCTAGCAGGCTGGTCTAGCATTCACTCAAGTATCACACGCTTCTAAACTACTAGCCTATCTAACGTACTCATCCTCATTATCGAACGCTTCTGTCCTGCACGATCGTGTTTCGCATGCTCCTGCTTTGAAGTTGTTGTCTTGCATGATCCTGCGTCGAAAGCATTTACTGCGACTGCTCTTGCATTGCATGCTCTTGATTCGGAAAGTTCTGTTTGCTTCTGATGCATATGCTCTTACATCTTCTGCCTCACATGACCCTGTTTTGCTTGCACCTGCCTAACATGTTGAGGCATCATGCTTCTGGGCATCCGATACCATCGCCCAAGCCATTGGGCGGAAGCGTAGCTTGCTGCGTTACGTGTGGACTGGAATCTTACGTCCATCCTGAGTGTATAGTCGCTGTTAAAGGTTTCGACTACCCTCTTATTTAACTCCATTTTGTGGATCTTACCGGGATATCTAGGAGCGCTTACGGGACGAAATCTCTGCTCACAACGGCCCTCGCATCTTTCACATGCCTTGAGCACACAGCAACCATATTGCTACATTTCCATGGTGAATAGCAATCTAACGTGGACGAAAGAAAAAGGTAGTATGACCCAACGGCTACCTTGCTGAACTGAGTTCTGCATGCGCAGCATAGTTCCTGGTACATTTTTCGATGTGGGAGACCCATTCTACGTAAACAAACGTGCGGTCGTGGAATGTTAGCTACGGGCTAGGCTATCGCTTTTAGCATAATAATCCCCCGATCATCCTGACTGCACTTTAAGGCGCTGTCCGCGGCAGGACCTACAGGTGACTATTGCTGTATGCTGTTTGCTTACACTGCCTCTAAACATGCTGCCTCTTACCCTACTTCCGGTGATTAGTGGAACTAAACGCGGAAGTCGAAAACACTTCGTATGATTGCACGACTCTGTTTACGGCGCAACGGCTTTTTGGTGGCTGTGCAGCTGTTAGCAGGGCGCTATTTGATAATACAGTACTGGACTGCAAATGAGAAGGTTTTCGATGAGGCTACTAGCAAAATAGCCAACTCTCGCGTTAAGCCATTCCACTGGGCCGTTCTTTGCGACTGAACGTTGTTTGACGTTTAGAGAAGTAAAGTAAAGAGATTAAAATTAACGTGCATGATTTATTCAGTATATCTAGCGTAATCGCAACTCGGAACTTAGGGTTATTAAAAGTAGTTCCAATTTTACCGATATTTTGCTGAACCAGGCACGTACGTCATCGAAGATCTTGCGTGTACCCAGTAGTAATGTCTAGAGTACATTATTAAACAAGCCCGTGATGGAGCATGGGAACGAATTCGTGCGAACAAAAGAAGCTTACGCAGGTAGCGTGCGAGTTCCGAACTTAGATACGATGTTTGTATGCCCATCTACCACTTAGCGTCGCGTTATCAGGCTTCGTGACATACGTCTACGCTATAAAAGCGGCTTTAGCGGGTCATTCCGTTTGCTTGGTAAACGACTGGTTCCAGCATTAAGGCGATGCCGTCTCACAAAGTTGTGTTATTTTCGCTCGTCGTCTTTGCCTTTCTGTTCAGCGTTGACGTAATGGGCAGCCCTGCCGAAATAAGCGTGACCGAGTTCGACGAGATGTGCACCTACTTTCCTGGGGCTCTTCACTGTCCAGGTAAGCACCGTTGCCCGACCGCAGCAAGTTGAAACTTACGTTGCAACACTTAGGCGCTTCGCTCGAGAAACGTTCAACGGACGGGCTGCTACGCAAATTCCTACTGCAGCAGTATTTGAGCCGACTTCGCAAGGAGCGAGCCTTAGCGACCGCCTAATTGTTTTTGCTTTTCATTATTAATCGAAATTTCATGGTTTTCTTTATCGTCCTTGGAGTCGGATGTGGCCAAGTGCGGCGCGAAGCATGATTTTACAATCAGTTTATCACATTATTAACTGTGAAATGCCTTGATGACAGTGACCAGCACATCATTCTAATAAACACGTAGCAATCGCAATTAGCTCCTCGTACCGAGTTATCAATCATGCCTGAAAGGATATCGCTTTAACTTTCAAGCATGCAACTCGACTTACTCGCTTCAAACTGCATCACCGTTCCGGAGATGTCTTAGCGGACATTCGACTAGGCCGCTAATAATAAAAGGAGCAATCAAAACGAACAATAAACGCATTCGCGCGAAAAGTTTAGGGAACGCCAACGCTATGACGAAGAGCAAAACGTAGGTCCGATATTAGAAGGCGACGAGAGGTGCCACCTAGCAGGTAACGCGGCCTCCGCTTTCAGCACCCAAGTCTGTTTGCACCGATTGACTATTTGAAAGTCTGATACCGTAAATCCTGTAATTAGGGCCCCCCTTTAATTAGCGCCCCCCCTCTAATTAGGGCCCCCTTTGGACCTCAAGTGAACAATTAGGGCCCCCCCCTCTAATTAGGGCCCCGGGGCCCTAATTAGAGCAACAGCCAATAATCTATTTAAAAGGTAAGTTTGACTTACCAGGAAAACATGTTTTCTCGACGTTTTGGACCAGTGGGAACATATTGGGACAGATGTTTGTGACACTAAAATTTTTTAATTTTTTTATCATCATTGGAGTGAACCAAAGGGGGGACCCTTAGGCGTCCACTTGGAGGATACCTCCCAGAAATGATACACCACGAAACTACTGCCATTATGCGTTTTAAGACACTTAGAACACAATAGGATACTCGCAATTCTTCCTCAAAACGTGGACTTTTGATGAGTTTTTAGTCGATTTTGGCCGATTTTTGGCAAAATTTCCTAAATTTTCCGCGGGCCTTCGGCCCGCGAAATGGCAAAATAATTAGC
>JNEY01000146.1:164628-176986 GCA_020875895.1 Aphelenchus avenae | reverse complement strand
CTGCCATTTCCATTTCCATTTCCCACTAGCCGAATTTGCCGCCATTTCCATTTCCATTTCCAAGCCATTCATTTCCATGGGCAAAATTTGCTACATGGGACCATGGTTCGGGCGGGATTTCTTTCAGCTCCCGGACTGGGACCGGAACTCTGTGGACAGGGAATTTCGGCCGGCGTAACCCGAATGTCCCCGGAGAGAGACGGGTCAGCGAGGATGTTAGCGTAAACTATACGTTAGATAAAAATGGCCCGCCGCTAGGCGTCGACCAACTAAAATTTTTCGCTATGTATATGAAATTTTTGACTAAAATTTCGTTCGTTTTGCTTGCGGCGGCCTGGTTGATCTTAGCATGGAAATCGAATTTGGCCGGCGCGGGCTGGGGCGATGACCGGGGCCGGGACCCGAACCCCCGGACCCCGGGACCGGGACAGCACAGCCCTGCACGGGGCCTTGCTAAGTGGACGTGCAAGCCAAATGATATACCGAACCTACAGAGAAGTATTCCGGATATATCGTCTGCAATGTGGACCTCTTTGGTGTTCGGCCCACAATGATAACTTCTGTTCCGTTGTGGGATTACGGCCACCTGGCGGTCGGGGCAGATCGGACATAAGGGGGGACCCTTTGGTAAAGAAAAATGTGGAAATGAATGGCATTTTTTTCTTGCCATTTCCATTCATTTCCATTTCCCACAGGCCAAATTTCTCGCCATTTCCATTTCCATTTCCCACTAGCGTCCATTTGCCGCCATTTCCATTTCCATTTCCGGAAATGGAAATTCAACAACCCTGCCCTTGCTTAATCATTAGTGCTCTGGAAAGCGACGTACTATCGTGAGTTTCGTAGAACCGGGCTAAGATCCCGGCTAGAGTCGCTGCGTGCGCGTTAGCGCACGCGAGAGGCTAGTTGTGCACATAATTGAGAAGAGCTTCAGGAACAGCGTGGCCGCTTGAAACGACACAGTTTCGCTATTTTCACTGCCTCACTCAAAGGTTCACACCTAACTTTATTAGTTTGTCTTTAGCCAAAGCGTACAAACGGTGGATGCTTGCCTTGCATTAGTCGTACAATCCTTCGCACTTTCGTGTTGACAAAGCCTTCCCCGCCATTGCCGTTCATCGTCGCCTCTTCGGCGTCGTCTAAACGTAACGTTTTCAGGGTTCCCCAGTGTGCATGGTTAATACTGACGCCCTTCGCTTAGCCACTTAAGGTATAAGTTCTTGTCTTCGATAAACAGAGCTCAGGGTAGGTTTTAGTTAATTGGGTGTGTGTGTGAGAACGTGTGAGATGGCATCGTACCTGATCCTGCGACTTCCACCTCGAGATCGCCCACTGGCGGAGCAGAGTACGCCGAGTGGGCGTCGAACCAATCTCCATCAAGGGCCCGTGCAGAACGCACTTCTCTTGGGTCGACGGCAACGTTGAGACCGCCAAGTCGTGTCGCTACGACCCACGATGGCAAGACGACGCGCGCACTGAAAAGAAGAATGCGACGATTTCCGGATAGGTAAAACGGTGACTATGGTTTTCGCTTAATCAGGGTTTTGCGTCAGTGCCGTAGGCTCACGCATCCGGGCCGCGCTGTCTTCATGTTTGTTAAATTCAAACCCCTTCTGGCCCGGTAAATTTTATAACAATGAGTGGCAGTTCACAAGGTCTTTATCTTTCAAATTTGAAGAAATTCGCTCATGGAAACGACTCGTTTCGTTTGTAAGTCGCTATGCGCATGTTAGTCAAAACCTTGGATCACTCAAAAAAAAAAAACTCGCGTACCTCATCGTCGGTAGGACGAGGATAGCAGTGATATAGCAAGAAATACGCGTATGAATTGACTGCATGCCGTTGAGTAGCAATGAAGACTGCGTCGTTATGCAAACGATCGACACTTTGAAAAAACGATTGTCTTTTATACCGCCGAACGTGCCTCTTCTGCGTCATCAAACAAGCAGATAGGCGGTCAAGTGTTCTCGAATTCTGGAAACAGTTGCAAATGTGGATGTTGTCGTCGCGGTTACCGACACGCGACTTAGGAGAAAAGAGGGTATTTTGAGCAAAACAAGGAATAAAGTACACATTTGTAGGAGAAAAATATCCACATTTCCTCGTTCCTTGTTCCTGATTCGTTTGTTAGTGTAAAACGTCTGCGGAGCTGCCCTAATTTTATCAACTTGCACTGAGCCAAGAAGTGCAAGGAACCACTCGGCACGCACCGTTGTTTGCTTCTTGTTCACGCCCGAAGGAGTCCGGCAGCAACCGGGCGGTCGTTCTTTATATTCAAGAAGTTTTTCTCCGTTTGCCCTTACTAGGTACCGGACGTATTCCTTTGAATAAAGTCCCACCTTGAATAGAGCCCCACTATCCGCTTCCAAGCCAGCCAGCTTCTGTGTCTTTACCTTCAAGTTAAGGCTGTATTTGAATATAGAATGACAAAACAACAATTTTCAAGCACAGTACGAATCAACAGAACGTAAAATAAAATTTTGGAAATTTTATTAAATTTAAAAATTATCAGAAGCTGCGGCTTTGAAAAATAGAGCCCCAGGGGCTGTGTTCAAAGAAATACGGTATATCCATTTGCACTTTATACCAAGAAAAGGCCTTGCGCGATTTTGTTTTCTGCTCGACGGCATTGGAAGTCACAAAAACGGTAAAAAGAATACGATCCGAATCTCATTTTACTGTTTTTCAATCGAATTTTTCATTCCTGTATCATCCAGGCATTCTGCGCTGATGGACGCGATTCGCTCCTTAACCTGTTTGGAGCATATGACCCAAGTGAAGGCTGAAAAGTGCAAACAGAACTTTAATGCTTTTTGATTCTCGAAAGTGCAAACGGCAAATTCCGCTTAGGCGCATTTGCAGTAACATCGCACAACTTGTAACAAGGTGGAACATAAACAAAAGATATGCACACATTCACACGTAGGAAATCTTTCGCCTCACGAACTGTGATGACTGTAAACGCAATGAAGCCGCCGATGTCTGAGCCTGGCCGAGAAGCCTCTTAATGACTTTAATCAAAGACATCCGGTAGCGCGGTGAAGTCTAAAAATGCATGAGTAGGCAGAATCCGCTAAGCAAAGTCGCTTACCGCCACGTAGACGACGAAGCAAGTATTGCAGTTGACTAGAGAGAGAACGTCAAGCAGCTCGCCAAAGTTGAGGTAGACGAACCACTGAATCTCGTGCGGAAACAGAGCATTCACGACTGAGAGAAGGCCTGAATATGCGGCTTATACGGGAATCGGTATGCATACTTAGCGGGTACCAGAGGCGGGTGTTTTCAAAATTGCAAACCGAGATCGAGAGTCCGAATGCCAACCGTGACCGAGACCACCAAAATTCACCGAGACTCTCAGCTTTCCGAGACCGAGACCAACGCTCAATCCCAGCCCTACCGGGTCCCCCCCCCCTCCCCCGTTCCGGAGTCCGTCCCGTGACATCGCGACCCCAGCACGGCACGCCGCACAAAACGGCCGTTTGCCGTGCCGTTCTCCGCTAAAGCGGCACGGGACGGCGTCAGCTTTCGATCCGTTCCGCAACCTGTCCCTCGCTAGAACGGAACGGGAAACGGCTCATTCTGCTCCCCCCCCCCCCCCCCACCTTACGCGCCCGGCCGTTCCGTTACCAGGACCGCACGGACCCTCGGCTCCCTTATTTCACGACAGCAGACTTCAGTACCTTGCGGCAATTCCGTGAAGAGAAATGCCGACAGAAGAACGACGATAATTTTCGTCGTCCGTTCCTTCGGGACCATAAGGCCAGCGGAAGAAGAGCGTCGGGTGTCGGCAAGGAGGACCGTCCGACATCGCTTGCTTTGTCTTAAGGTTCTCAGGAGGGCGATGGTAACTACCAGCATCATTGCGCATGGGAGAATCTAGAGGACACTCAGCTTGGTTTGAGCATTGGCCGATGAGCTTTACTTTGAAGAAGAAGCCGCTCAACCAGAGATTGATTTTGAAAAGTGAGCATGCTCGTAACGGTCCAACGCCCGAGAGATTAATCCTGTACAGGGCGCTGGCGGTTTCCGTCGGCAGTGACACGCGTTCGATGGAATGGAGACAGATGGCGGGAACACAGAGACCTGCGATCATAAGGCACATGCTCGATACGGTTCTAAACAAGGTCGTTATAACTTGCGGCAGACTACTTTAGACGAAAAGCACAAATTAGAAATTAAACTCGCTGTAACGATAAACACCTCGGCTTTTGCACGTGCCAAAGGGGACCAGAGACATCTTTCGATTCATGCATGCTCTTTAATCTTTCCCTGCGGTCCGGTTCGACACGGCCCAAGCTGCTCCAGACCCCGGTCCGGGCCCTGATATGAAGTCCCGCGTTACCGCGTTGGTGACTCAAAATATTAGTGCTACCTTGAGCCTGCTGTTTGTCCTACCTCGAAATGTTGAGATGGCGCCATTTATTGGTAAGTGTCCGAACCGACCAGTAGCGAAGGCACGCAGCGGCGACCACGCAATAGACCGTTATGGAATGAAGTGCGACGCTCAAGACGCTATAGACGAGAAGGAACACCGTCCACCAGAATTCGAAGCCGACGGGAGGTTCCGTCAATGCCCCAGGAGACCCGAATTGAAAGACGAACACACTGTAGAGACACACTGTGGCAATGTCACAGACAGCGATAAAAATGAGCTAAAATGAGATCAGACAGAGCCATGCTGCCACCGCCATGATAAACGCTTAAGCGAGCTTACCAGGCGATTGACGGCATTTCGCCGCATTTCAAACGGCGACAAGACGGCGATGTGTAGGACGTTCGTGGCTACGCCAAGTAGGCAGAGCACTAGTGCAAAGCTTTGGTGGACGGCAGCGTAATAGCTGAAACCACGCATTTTCAGATCTTCAGAATGAGCATTTAGTAAAAATTTTTGCAAAAATTCAGTGTACCGATATGGAATGGAGTGCGACCGCGCTATCGAGAATTTTGGTAGTATTTCCGCGAACCGTTTCCCTCGATGCTCATGCTGAAGTGTAGAATCCGGGCATTCGGAATGCTCCGCCTTGTACAGGGGGCTCGGGGCTGAGGCTGACCCAAATATCGAGACTAAGTCGGACGGGGGCGGGGTACCTTTCGGCCCCGCGGGGTGGCCGGGGACCGTTATGACTGGCCAGAATAGGTAGCAGGGTAACCTGATACCTTTGGGTCTAAAATGCCAGACTTGCGCTAAAAACTCCTTTATCACACTAACAGCCTTCTTTGATACTTTCGCGCCCTGCCCAGGGCTCGGAGTACTACGCACAAGGACATACCTTGACATTACCGCGACAACGTCCAGGATTGTCACGATAGAACTGTCATCCGTCAAGCTGAACAAGTTCTCCAGCTGACCGCACTCCATGTTTGCGGTAGCAACGGTGGTTGCGCAGTAGATGCAGTTAGAGTTTTGTTCAGATGCACCTACACGCTTCGAGCATTTTTTCAAGCAAATAAGTATGTAGCAAGTCATATCCCGACTAAGACATCCGTGGGATTGCATTAATTAAAACAAGTCAAGCAGGGACCTTTCTAGCTCAGGAATAGAATAAGACACTGATCCATCGACCTCGTTGTAGGCTTAAGCATTCAGAAATACGTCTAAACGTTCGACCGTTACGCGGTTACTCGAAAGCGTTCTCTGACACATCGTCAACGGCGGGCTCCCATTATTGTTGACAGCTGATGCTCCTTGCCCTAAGCCGAAGGGATTGAGGTCGCAAAAATGGACACGGAACTTTCGCACGCTTAGTGATGCATATTAGTGCGCGAATAGCGGAGGGCCCTTGGAGAATTTGTCCTGTTGGCGCTCTCTTCTCGTGCAGACGCGGCAAAACAAGGGTTATGATACGTGGTCTGCGATAACCATGTATAATTCATTCGGGAAAGAAGAATTCGACTGGAAACTAAGCCGAAAAACGACTTGTTTGCACCAGCGATTTTTGCCAACTGTTCCGGGTAACTAATCCTGGCGTGCGGCAACAGAGATTAACTGCTTGCAAGGAAATCAGGCCGCGTTATAAAGTCGCGTTAAAATCACCGACAATGCAAGGTGGGGACGGGTAAGCTCAGAATTTAGCACTTGTCGACAAAGCCTTACGGAAGATGTCTTTAATTAAAAAATTTTAGTTCGCTGAAATGCAAGCCTTAGCATTGATAGTGACTATCAAGCGTCTTTTTTATCCTTTTAATATCTTTATGCTTTTAAAACGTGGCAGAGAATAAATGTGGAAAATTTTGCACTTTACTGGGAAACGAAAACACCCTTCCATCCGCCTACATCCATCCCGCCTTAGGGGCTGGCACCTGCTGGTACGAGCAAAGACGTCGCCTGTACTGCCCATGGTGGAAAAAGGCAGCAAGTCCAAACAACGTGCCCCCAGGCAGTGCTTGTCGAGCGGGCTCTTTTGGGAGGACGCAAACCGAGAGTGGCCAAATAAAACAAAAAAATGAGGCCAAACATCTTCCGATGATGACCAAGGCCCACACGCCGCCAGCTCAACCTGTCCATCGCGTAGCAAGAACAATGTAAGAAATTGCCGATTCCCTCGGACGATGCCGCCACGCATCGGCAAGATCTGCGAGGCCCGCGAGTTTCAGCGGTTGTTATGCGAACTTCTTCGCAGACCTCGCGTAATTTTAGCAACTAATCCAAAACATCTTTCAAACCATGTTTTCTATGCGCGCGGAGATGCGGTTATCTCCCTTTGTCACCGATGCCGAGTGAGTAATTTAATTTCGCCGCACTTCCTCGCATGCGTCCAGTTGCCGTTTCCATCCAAATAGCTTCGGAAAAGTGAGAGGCTTGGTACACAGCTATTTTTCGAGTGAAGGCTAGCTAATGCCGCTTGAGTGCCAATGGAGCCAAGTATACTCAAAACACTTAATGCTGTCTTCGAATGCGGAGGAGCATGAAGTTCACGGAAGCGCCGCTAGCGCAACTCAAGCTAAGCACCTATATTCTATGCGTCGATGAGGAATGAAGAATGAGCACGCTGGAACGCACGGAATCCCAAAGGGCCACCTTTGCATCTAGGTCACGCATGTTTGTGAAAAGTCCTTCGGAGAACTCTGCATGCCATTTTCCCTGAGAACTGCGTCTAGCAACATAGGTACTTGCCCGCATTCTATAGTTAGCATTTCATCAAAGGAAATAGAATAGAAGCAATAGACTTTGAACCAAAGCTGTGCAAATGTAACTCCGGACAGAAGCGAATTATTTAACCGACCCGGAATACTGGAAAGAGAGTCTAGCCAACAGTTACCACATAAATGAGGAATCGTTTTGGTTAAGAAAGATGAAACGTATGTTGACCCTTATGCGAAGAGGGAAGTTATCATGTTATTCCCAGTTGCGGCAGTGTAAAATGATCCAGGATGGGGCTAACAGCACAGCACAAATAGCGGCTTCCGCTGTGCAAAAATTGCTTCCGCGACAAGTGAAGCTAATATTCACAACAAGATTTTTTGTACTTTACAAATATGCATCGGACTATTGGCAAAAATTCGTGTAGTGGGTTCCACGTTCCAAGGCCTAGCCTAGTTGTCATCAGGATCAGCGGAACTATACAAGTGCGTCCGCTATTCCACCATGAACAGCTGTGACACCCAACAACCACCCCCTACAATTCTGACTTTATCAGACATGTCCTAGGCAATGCCTAAAAAAGAGGTAGTTCAATGGAATAAATAAATGCTAGCGATACGCAAATGCCCAACAATTAACGTCTTCGAGTAAAGAGGCATTGGATGGGCGAGAAATAGCATATCCGGTAAACGGAATGTATGCGTCGCGACCGCCGCGAATGTCGATGAGAGGTTTCGGCGATCTGCCGCATATGACGAGACACGGCTGCGACATCCTCACTTGAAGTGCTAAAAGAATTTAATAGAACTGATATAGGTAATTGTTTTACGAAATTCGACGGTTGTGATGTTACCTGCGAATGACACTTCCGCAGGACGGCTGTAGTAACACAAATAGAACAAGTACTAAGAGCGAAGGTTCCTGGCCGTTGGGTATATCATAGCCATCAGTATGGTAACCAGTAGAGAATCTGCGTGACTTACTGACCGATTCCGGAAGGTCGCCACCTCCTTTTAAGTACCCTCGCGCATACGCGTCTTTAAAGCAGGAGCTAAGTCCATTCGGACTGGAAGATGATCCTAATTAGTCATCGCACTCTTGAGGTTCCACGTTATTAGTGCCACATATGACTCAGACATCGACGATGGTGCTGCCTCGTCGAAGGCATACGTTTGGCAATGGCACGTACATGCTGGCTAACGGGGCAAGCGTCGTTCGTTTTAGGTATGCAGTCGCTATTGCGCTTACGACTTTACATTGCATTTAATCCGTTTGTAGGCAAAGATTCGCGTACAAGGATCTATAAAGACTACTTGCGGGCACTACGCGTCAAGTGCCTAAGGGCGACATGTCTGTCTGCACGTATGCAGATAGGCTAAAGATAAGCTGACTCTAGCATAAGTTAAGGAGCTTTGCAATAATAATCCCGACGCGCTTTAGGACGCTGCCTACGGCAGGAGCAACAGCTGCTTATTTCCGTGTAATGACCGTTTCCATCGCGCTGCCACTTGCCATGATGTGCTACTTTCGGCATCACTGAACCTAAGTGCAGAAACTAAAATGATACAAGGAATGTCCGAGCGAATGTTAAACAACTTTTTCAGGGACATTTAAGCAAGTGTGCTAAGTTACGGTCGAGGACCGAGCAAGTGGAGAAGTGCCAACTTTCAACTGCCTTAAATCAAGCCTCGGTTCTCGAACGCAAACTCGCAGGATTTGTGCGAAACCGAGCCTCCTAGAGGGCGACGGGTAAACATTTTTAGGACTCAGTTTCCGTAATACTTTCAGAGACTTAAGGCGAAAGGATCAGCAAATTCGTTCCACAGTACAGCAGTTGTCTGCTGCTTGGAACTATAGAACTGTGCAGCACGGAGCGCACAAAAGTGACCCAGCGGAAAAGTGTTCTCACTGCACGTACCAGACCCTTCAAAAAATGCGCTACATAATGGGCTTGTGACTGCACCGACAATGCATCCACGTAGAAAGCTGCGCGACGGCGTCGGCTTTCTTTTGTTTTACTACACTTCTGGTTGTTGCTCAGTAACTTACTTTTAAAAAGGAAGTTGTGGACTTCGCTGTGTGCAACATCGTCTTCTTCCCGCTTGCCCACACTGGTGCCATAGCGCGCGAGTTTACTTTATCCCCTGGAGGATGATCAGCTTGACGATGACGGCGAATTTGCAGCGGCCGGGATGGCATTCACTTCGAACTCGAGTTGACGAACAATATCAACGGACAGTTCACAGCAACGGTGGCCAGCCGCGGACCTGTGTTCGGTTCTAAGTCAGTTCGCACATATCATTGATGGCACTTTTTATCGCAGTATTCGGTCTTTTTGACGTAATGTGTGTATCCTAGATTGCGTATTTCGGTGCTTCTTAGCGCTCGCTCACATGTCATGCTGGTGCGGCAAACAAAGTTGACGAATGAGCGACACAACTAAAAGCGGACCCGCAGAAGGAACGTTTTCAGCCACCGGACTTTCAAAACACCTTCAAATATCGCTGGATACTGAATGAGTGCTAATCTAGGCATGCACGTCAGCAAGGTTTTACCTGTGTCCAAGCAGAAAGAGGACATTTTTAACGAACATTGAATGGAGCGTGGGAAACGTTGTTTTGCCACCGTTTTCATGCGCACAAAAGGGGTTGACGTAGTGCCCTGGGAAATTCAGGTACACTGGCTAGATGTTTGTGTCCTGATTTACCACTTCACCTCTCATTACCGCCCTTCGATCCCAATCCGGGCGGCTATATAAAAAGCGACTCTTTGCGGCGCATTGTACCGCTTCGTAATCCACTATTCCATCGCTAGCCTGATGCCATCTCTCAAGACGACGTTCTTCGCGCTTAGCTTCTTCGCCTCTCTGTTTGCCGATGCCGCAATGGGAAGCCCCGTCGAATTGAGTTTGAATGAGTTCGACGAGATGTGCACATACTTTCCCGGAGCTTTCCACTGTCCGGGTAAGCACGGCTATCCCGCTCATGTTCATGACGCATTGTTTAGGCGCTTCATTGGAAAAGCGCTCAACGAACGGGCTGCTGCGCAAGGTCCTACTGAAACAGTATTTGAGCCGGCTTCGCGCGGAGCGGGCCGCAGCGACCGCCTAATTTTTTGACTTTGTCGTTTATTCTTTTTTTGTGCCATAATCGTTTGAACTTTCTTAGTCAACTATGCGGAAAGCATTCAGATGAATGTTGCTAAGTGCATCCCCAAACGATCGTTTTGGTAGTGGCAATGAATAAAACGTTCATATACCGGCATGTTATACTACCATGGGCTACCATTAGTATTCCAAATGGAACACGTCGACCAGCTTGAAGAGAAAAGCCTCCACACCTGACATGCATGATACTGAACGCGCATAAAATGCTTGTTTGCCCCGCATGGCCTTCGTCAGCCGTTGTGTTTCTTGTTCATAATGTGCGTTGTAAGTTATACAAGTAGAGCAAGCGTTTTTTTGTGCTTAGCAGACGGTTAATGCAGGTGAATATTTGCTGCCAGTACTCTCGGTACTTCCACTCAGCTCCGACCTTTGGTATCAGCAGTCGGACGGAAAGATTTCGCTTTTGTCAGTGGTCGCATCAGTATTGAACAATCTCCTGTAGCTTTGCACAGTAAGGCACATCGCACTGACCCCGTCAATTTAACAGTGAGGTATCTACGTAAACTCGGTATAACTTTTGAGGGCTCCGAGTGAAAAGGCACTGAATCGGCGAAAAATAGCAAATTCGGTAAGCCGGCTGAACACGCCCTGTGCCAAGCTGTTGCTTTGAATGAGCTCTGTGTCGATGATTGGTTACGGTGGTTTGCCGCTGGGCTATTGCGGTCACACTTTCGGTATGTGTACTGAAATTCATCGAATTTAGAGACTAATACACGCGTAAACGCTATCGCTTGAAATGGTAAAAAGCTGTACTTACTTTCGAATAACGCTTTCGTCGTACGCATGTAAGAACAGTACGACGACTAGGAACAGGACCGAAAGCTTCGCAGGTGCATAGGATAGCTTGTACATTACGACGATAGAGGTAGAGATTTACTGAAATTGCTAACCGATTACGGAAGCTATCATCTCCTTATGTAGCCTAGAGCCCTCTGCGCCACTGTGCCAGTGACGGCTGCTTACCGTAAAAGCTCTAATAGAAGACGAGTTCTAATAGAAGACCAGCCCTATTAGAAGACGAGCTCCAAAAACTTCAAAGTTGACTTGTCACAGAGACATATTCAGAATGCGTTTTGGAGCCATAACTATTCATTCAAGACGAGGACTTTTTGCCACCCAAATTTCGAAAAAATGTTGCTAAATCCATAGGGGGGGGGCCTTTACGACTTTTACGAAACCCTCGAAAATTTGACCATCGGAAATTAGAAGACGTCGCCTTATATTAGAACCAATACGGTACCCTATTTTGACTGGGGGATAAGCGTATCATTTGACGCTCCGCAAAGTACAATCCGTCGACCACGTTCTTGGGACGTATCGTCAAATGCGCTCAAATGGCACGTAACATGTAGCTTGCATAAGCGTGTGATTTTAGGTTTGTTCAGAACGCAGTTTTTTTTCTCATTCTCATTTATTTACGCCATGCGACTTGACGATATGAGGCGAAATAAACAGCTCTCGAATCAGCAATCAAAATCAAAGTCAAAAATAAGAGACAAGTCAAACAGTTTTAAGGCACATTTGAATGATGCGAAGGTGGGCTTGGAACGGATGCGATCTGGCAATTCACGATATATCAATGCGGTACGGACTGCAAAGGAGTTGCGGCGTAGCATAGTACGTGGACATGGAAAGTACAACGGGTTGCGAGAAGCTCGGCGAAGCAATAGGCCACACTTAACACCATTTCTGCCAAGAAGCATAGACTTGAAAATGCACAGGTCGGTGAAAATGCGTCGGTATTGGAGAGGCTTTAGCTCTAGGAGATTACAGCGGTCAACGTATGAGAGCGGTTCGCTTGTGGGAAAGCAGCGGTTCAGAATGATCTTCGTCGCACGGCGTTGGACCGACTCTAGCTCGCGGACATCCTTCTTTAAGTAGGGCGAGTACACCGACGACGAGCTCTCGAGGATCGAGCGGACGTAGACGGAGTAGCATCTGCGAAGAATCCTGTAGTCCGTAGAGCTGATTAACTTGAAGAGCAGGTGGAGTCGCTGTTTTGCACGCGAAGCAATGGCATGCACGTGTGTTGTTGGCGTTAGGTCTCTCGTCATCGTGACGCCGAGGTCCCTCATCGAAGCGACAGTCGTGATCGGGTGACCGTCGATGGT
>JNEY01000146.1:105460-118481 GCA_020875895.1 Aphelenchus avenae | reverse complement strand
TGGCTAGCCAACGATGTTAAAAACACGATCGGCTAGCCGATATTGTTAAAAACACGGTCGGCTAGCCGATGTTAAAACACGGTTGGCTATCCGATAATGTAAAAAAAAACAATATCGGCTGAAATTTCAGCCGATATTGTTAAAAAAACATGTTCGGCTAGCCGTTAACGTTATCGGCTAGCCAACCATGTTTTTTTAACAAGATCGGCTGAAATTTCAGCCGAAAACGTTTCCGGCTAGCCGATAACGTTTCCAGCTAGCCGTTAACGTTATCGGCTGAAAAACATCATCGGCTACAAGATATATAACTCGAGTAACTCCTGCATGAACGTAATACATTATGTATTGCATACGTATGTGGAAGTAATTGTAACAACATTACGCAGTAACAACGGCCAGTAAGTAGCAGGTAACTCCTGTCGTACCGCCATGTGAGCACGCCTTGCTTGATGTCTTTCTTGTACTAATCGTCCCATGGATAGCAGGGCATGCCTGTTCCATGTCTTACGCGTAATCACTGAACGCATGCTTGACAAGCACGGTAAAACAGGGAGCATGCGATCAGGTACCTTACACAGCCGTGGTCAAAATCCTTGTTAAACTTCACTGACGATAGCGCATTGCTAACTGGGACACTATTGCTCACTGTTCGCACATCCTGGCCAAATGATCACAAAAAGTAATATCTCTAATGTACTCGCATTCCATTATCAATAATCGCAGTTGGCATTTAGCAGTGACGAAAATGTTTGTTATCGCGCGGTGACGTAAGCCTGTCATGACTGTTATGACTGGATCGGAGAAATCGCTATTGGCGGGGTAATCAGACAAATGTATTTTCGTGGGCCTCGATCTACGGAGAACCACACAAAGACTAAATTCGGAAAACGAACGGACAACAGCTACTTGACTAAATTATTTGTTTACGATAGCCAACTAGAGAAGTTATGGTACCCGTTTCTGCACGGAAAACCAACAGCGCCGTCGCGCAAACATCAACAAGCCAATGAAAAAATTGGGAGTATGTTGGGCAGCTGCTTCAGGACGGCGATTTTTACATAGGGGCCTTATCTTGCCAATCTTGTGAACAGTATCTTATGCCGACACGAAGTGCGGTGAAGTAGCACAGTGGATGCTTGCGAACGCTTCTATCTGCCATTCGCCCTTTTTGAGTTTCGCAGTGCGCATATTTTTTGCGTCACTCGTTGACGACGTGCGTAACCCTGTCCTTTTGTATACCGAACTTTCTCTACTAATACCTCCAGGTTTCCGACTTCAAGTGATGCCATATTAATATACACGACGATGGTCCAAGGTATCTGCCGCGACCGCTTTGAAGACGAAGTAGGAAAAAGTTATGTGACGCTGCACTTCAGAAGACCGGCAAAAATTGGTATTCGAAAAGACCGGGGTACTATTAGAGGAAATCTACTACTTTATAATGGTAAAATATCTTTTTTTCTCACCGTTTTCTTTTTCGCTCTTTTTTCATTTCAGTCATCCTTTTTCGGAAGTAACACTTTTCCTTATCTCACGCTTTGTTAAAGAAGGACGACGAGCCGATCAGGAACCTCAAGCGAAGAGAATCCGAACCCAGCTTAGTCCACTTAAGCTTAGGCTGAGGCTTAGGTTGTTCTAGTATTGCTTAGACCTAGACACCCAAAAGCAAGAGGACCCACTCATCTTAATACCTCTTAAAAACGACGAGAATAATGCAAGGACGATTGTTCCGGAACGAAATACTATAAAAAACATAAAGGTGTTTCTTCCCTGGAAAGTGCAAGAAATTCTGTTCGAGCATTCTTATCTCGCCTTTAGGCTGCGCAAGCTGTTGCGACTAAGGCAGAGCTGCTTACCCTCACCGCTCAAATGGCCGAGCCCTATCGCCGCAGCAAGGTCAGTCCAGAGCATCTCAAGCGCGTGGCTCCTTACATTTTTCTCTAATTTAGCTAGCGCGTTTCCCTTGCAGTAGTAAGTTTACATTGTGCTTTAATCGCTTCTTCATCATCAGCAAAGCACGGTCTGCTTTACGTTTTGTTATATTGTGGGTTGTTTACGCAAACGGGGGAAAAGATGAGCAAGTGTTGTTACGCAAAAAGTAGCTAAACGAACTGTATTTGTTACGCAAAACGTAGCCGCGCAAGTGGTGGCAGCTCTCTGGAATCGCCCTCAGCATTCTACTGCACTGATGGAAACAGGAAAGGCGCAAAAGGAGCTCATGTAGCTTGTTGCAATGCGGAACTCCAGAAGTTTTTTGTCAGAAAGACGTACTGGATTATGACCTTTTATTTTCTAGGAGAAGACCGTACTTTGCAAATCCTTACCAGACGCGTAAGAGTCTACAACACGTGGGTGTAATTCGATCGTTTTGTATTGCCCTCAGATACGCCTGCTGAATGCATCTTGTTTGAGCCCTAAGCAGCCGTCGCCAGAACCGGAAGGAGCCACAGTATACCGAGCTAGCGTACCGTATGGCTTTAATGAATCCCTTAGTAAATCCTAGTTTTTAGCGTCAACACTCGCGAGCATTAAGCATCGAGAACACGTAAGTGATTAGATTTCCGCCAAAGATAGCATTACGTCTCACGGGGCTCTCATGCCCTCTCCCGATTACCCTATGGAGGATTCGACCCCCGATTAGGATGAGGCCTCCTGTCAAAGCCGTCTCAGGAGGCTTGCGCTCAAATGATCAGGTCACGACGCTATGAGGCTTATCCGAATAAGCTCTCGTTCGTGGGAAGAGAAGGCACGGTGGGTCGAAAACTGCAGCGTTTCCCCGTCTTTCCGAACTGGATGATGTCAATACCAGGAACTATTAAGAAAGTGGATCGACGTCTTGAGCCGTAGTGATCGACCCGCTCTACCCGAGTTAAGGCGATTTGGTGGAGTAGAAAGAGTGACGAGAACGCCTGAGATGAGGACAGGAATGAATCACCGATGGCAAAGTAAGGCTAACCCATACGCATAGGTCTATTGCCCAAGTTTACAAGAAAAGTGGGTTAAGAAGCAGAAAATATAATAGAGTGTGAACGGGGCAATCGGGCTCGCTATCAGATATGCCACTACTAGCCTCTCGCGTGCGCAAACGCGCCCGCAGCGTCGCTAGCGGGGATCAACCAGGATTTTAGCCGGTTGTAACCGTCGTCTTTGAATGACTGGCCTGAAGCCCAGGAGACTCTTTTGTAGTCTCGGTTTGCGTAGCGCTTTTTAGGGCTATGGCGGACAATGCTACCTAGCATTCCTGTATGTATGCTTCGTCACGCAAGTCGTAATCGGATTCAGCCTGGCCACCATGGCGTTCTGTCAGAATGACCTGCATCCGTATGGCATGCAGTACCGCTTGGCACGTGCTATGCGATACCGCTTAGTACGCTTGATGGCAGCATGCATGCTCACTGCATGGCATGCTGCACGCACGTGGCTATAAGTGTTATTATCACCCTGTACCTTTCGATAAGTTATTAAGGAACTTCTGTCGGGCCAAGTTCCCCGATAAGGCCTCGTCTGCTGACGTACGACAGTAGTGTTGAAGCTCTTGGTCGATCACAACAGCGCTGTAGTTTGCAGTGATGACTGCACGCATGCAAGCGCACGGCTTCTACCTCACTATGGGGCGAGCGCATGCGAATTCGAAACTTTTTGGCCGGGCACGTGCGGAACGCGATAACACGCTTTTGCATGCGCTACCGCTCGGTACGCATGGCTGCACGCAAGCGTGCGCACAGTGGCGTACGGAGAACCCAAATAAGGGGCCACCAGGGCTCGGACAGATGGAAACCACTCGGCATCTGAAGGGCGAGGCTTCCGACATGCGTAAAATAAAAAGCTTTTTATTTTATAATAACAGCGTCCGTATACGCACAGCGAAAACACGCACGGCTTAGCGCACACTACCGACGGTTCGATGCAGCTAGCCGAATCGAACGTACGACGTGGATCTCGTGAACGTTCCTCTCCGAACGGTGCTCCCATCGAGAAGCCGCCTGATGCGCCACTTCTTGTACGCACATTCGACCATCGACGAGGCTTTTAGCCGGATTACTCCATACTCAGTTGCGACGCTGCAGAGGACGATTTCTAGAAGCAATCGTGAAAAAATGGAGACCGGCAACGGCTATGTTTGGTGTCAGGGAACGGCTCCCTTCCAGTTACCGTTCCATTCGCAAAAAAATTAGTCGCAATCGACTAAATGTTGTTACCGACACCACAGTTTCTTCCATAGCCGTTCCGAAGCCTAAGCCTAAGGGGATAGCCCTCGCAAAAAGGTCGCAGCAAACTGCTAATCCAGCACTAGAATCACGAAGCTAGCGAAATGACAGCGATAACGAAAAGGTCCCGGGTACCGGTAGTCAACGTTCTCCGCTTGCGCAATATTTCGAAAGTGTTCCTAAGCCTAAGCCCAAGCCCAGCCGTTCCGTTCCGTCCGTGGCGCCGAAACATACCGGTGCCAAGGTGTCGGTAACGAAATGCCCGTGTTACCAAAACGTCCGCGGTACCGAAATAGCTTGCTCTGTGCCGAAGCCTAGCAAACCGACAAAAACACTTTGCGACAGGCGGGTCAGAGAAAACAACAACAGTTTTCTGATCCGTGGAGGACTAAAATATTTGCTTACCTTTATTTGTTACAGACGTTCCCTCCCGTTCTGTTCTGGTGTCAATATCGCGGCCGATGGGGGCCGCTGATGAATGCCCGCGCGCTTGATATAATACAGGCAGTAGAAAAATAAAACATACACCCAGCGCAACGAGGAACATCTCGCTCGTCGGAACGCGTGGACGCTTTGACTGACCCGATTGAAGCCATCCGCGCAAGGATATACTGTCGCATTAAACTGTTATGACCGAGATTAAGGTATGTCCAATCTTTTGCCGCCGCAGGCCGGCTGTGGGATAAGGAAACAATGTTCTCTGTCGAAACCACTCCAGACGATTTCCGCAAAATGTCCATGGCATCAATTCGCGTATGTTTTGCAGACGCGCGATGATCAGCTTATTACTCATTGGCGCGGAATCCGCTGTGTGGTGGGATCTCAGCAGGAATACTCATTCCGCGCTGGTCAACCAAGACCTGTGTACGTAGCGAGGATAAGTGTTTGCAACTTCCTGGAAAATCAGACGGACAACTGTGATCTCATGGTCAAGTGAAAGAAGGGTAAAGGTTCATTATAGTGAGGGCGGGGGGGGGGGCAGAAATAGAGGGGCAAGGCTAAAATGTAAGATGTCAACGTGTAAATTTCAGCAGTTGTCCCCTATACTGACATGCTGCCCCCATTTTTTGGCTTGCCCCTCTATATTTCCAATTTATGGAGTTGCCGCCCTTTATTCGCGAAATAAGACTTGGTGGGTGCACTGCGGCGTCCATCCTTAGTACCAAGGTTGATCGCGGAACGTTTTGAAAGTCATGGAAAGTTCTTTAGATGTTCTCTCTTCCCGATATTCCGATCTTTTTCCAACAACACCGCAATGTGGTGTCGTCCAAATTAAGTTAAATGTGTGCGCCTTGATTTGCATTTAGACAAAAAGGGTCGATGATTAAGTGAGCGCACAGGAGGTTGTCGCAGTTGCTCGCAAAGGTGGAGGAGGTCCAAAAATAGTTGATGGTGCTCTTTTCGCTCACAGAACTGAGAGTACGGCACAAGCTAAGATCCACGGGATGGGAGCTGGACTATGTAAATTGTTGCTCGACGGGACTTCTCTGTTCCTTTGATAACCTTACTGTGCCCGGGGAACCGCGTGCTAATGTAAGACGGTAGGGCTTCCTTGATGCACTATATGTCAATGTTTCATCAGTGACTGTCCTAGGAGAACTTTTTGCAAATATTCAATTTTTTCGAACGTCGGAGCTAACTGTTAATATAAAAAAAGCAGAAAAGTTACCTATGCTTCAAGGTGCTTCAAGGTACATAGGTGTTTGCGATTATGATTGATTTTGTACTCCCTTTTGCTGCAGTTTCTTTATGAAACCGTCGAGTTTCGGGTGAGGACCCTGTATAGAAGCCAAATCATCGCGTTATCACGCGATAATGTAGTACTTCAGAAATCAGCCGATAATCCACAAGACAAATTCCGACAAGCACTGCTGAACCGAAACTAGTTGGAGGCTCCCGACAAGTGTGAAGAAAATGCTTCATTTTTGCACTCAACCTCAATATACAAGGGTGACAGTCAGGGTCAGCCGAATCGCATGAACGGAATCGATTTCTTCAACAATCTCCTTGGAGCCGCGTTCTTGTCGATAAGCTGTTTGATCTGCCACTTCTTGTAGGCGCACTCGACCGGCGAGGAGGCCATGAGCGGGATAATTCCGAACTCGGTCGCGACGTTGCAGAGCAAGAGTTCTGGAAGTAGAACTGTCAAGCTTATCGCCCGGCAGGCTGCTGACTACCTATATCACTCGTACCGGGATACTCAGGTCCATAGAACGCTTGAGTCATCCGCACTTCCAGTACCAGCTTTTCGAAACAATTTTTGGAAAACATTAAAGTGTAAAGCGGTATGCTTCGTGAATCAGTCGTCAATCGTGACGTTCATGATGATTCCGCGTGAAAACGTCAAGCGATCGGAGTGGGACGTGCTAACTTCGGAATGCGTGAGGCGTCCGCAGAGCTTGCGGGAAAGCAACCCGTCGGCAAGGTTCGGTCCAGGTCCAAACTAGTTAGGTCCAAAAAGGTTTCGGCAACACTAGTCTAGACGTAGAACTTTACTTTCCAGGCCTTGACGGAGGGTGTCCGTCCCGCGGAGCGTCCAGGAAGTATGTGTGCTACACATCGAATATGATTACACTACTCCACACGTACACATTGGAAAGGACCCACTCTGCCTTATTTTAACTAAAAGATAGATTTTTCGAGGCGCTGAGGACGAATGCAAAGCTGGACCAAACTGCTGACCCAAATAAAGCTCGACGCCGGCGACGCCAGCGAAAACTTGAGCCAATTTTTGACTCAAATAGCGAAACGGATCGAATTAAAATTTGCTTGTCCGCGTCTAGCGGCGGGACATTCAGGGTGTACGCGTGTACCCCTCCCCCCCCCCCCCCCTCCCCCCGCCTTCCACGCCGCTCACACATGCGTAGTACAACATAATTCAGGACGCTCCCTTGAGCTATTTGCTCACCTTTGTTCATGGCCACCAAACCAGGCTCTAGTTCACGACCGTGGAACGCCGCGGTGGGAAGACCGCTCAATCGGTAGATGACCGGCATCATACATAGGAAGCATATAAGGAGTATGGCAAAGAGCATCCGGCTAGAAGGTGTGCATAGAACGCTGTACTGGGCCGTAACATGGCACCCTTTGCGAAGGTATACTCCGAAATAATCTGTTGTGATTAAGATTACGGGCGGCTCTCCCCGATCATATGACATTTTCTTGTAAAGGATTTTGGGCATCTGTTTTTCTTAGCATCGACATAGTCGTCGTAATATCCGAAAGTGCATGTTTGGTGGGGCGCTGTCGTTCACGTGGCATGACGTTTTGCGCTTAGTTCGCGGTAAAAATGCGCTCCATGAGTATGCAGGGGCGTACCGGACCAAAAATTTCCGGGGGTGTCCTGAAATCGGTTCAGGAGTTACCGCTGGTTCTCTCTTCTCACGCTTACCGCTTCACGCCTCCTGCCCGCGACGATGCGCCGACGAGTTCTAGCAGTGCCGCCGTCTGCCGCACCTCTCTCGCCCCATCGTTGCCGCTCGTCTACCGCCCGCTGCCAGTTCTCGCCGAGTTCGCCGCCGATTGCCCACGCAAGCACATGCCCTGAAATCCAGTATATAAGACGCGTTTCCTCTGTGTATTTCGGCTCAGAAGTAAAAGCAAGCATCAAGCGAGCTCTTGCCTAAGGACCCGGAGGAAGGAAGGAAGGAGAACGGAAAGGCTAAGGAAGGATCAAGGGATCCCACGGAAAGCCTAAGGGAAAACGGGACGGAACCCCCCTTAAGACTTCTCCCCCCCCCATAACCTCCGGTTACCCCCTATCACTAGGGATTCTGTGCCCACATACTTTACTTTCATCGTTACGGAAAGTACGGTCCGAGTCAAGGGACTCCAGCACAGCGAGTCGGATACCTACCTAGAGTGTTCGACGAAGGACGGACGGAGACGGCTTCGGAGCGACCGAGGTTGGAGCTGATTACGGCACGGAGCACGGCACGGTACGACGCGTCGGGCTTTTCTCGATTCCTCCTAAATACACACTAGTCACTGAGGTATCAATAGTCTAAGCATAGCCTATAGACATTGTGTCCTTTCTAAGTGAGTTAGTGAGTTGTTAGCCTAAGCCTAAACTTAAACCGTTTGGCTTACCTGGTTCTCGTCGGCACTGTGTCGGCGTCGTCCTCTTGTGTTGTTACAGCAGAAGGGAATACGGCCGTAGAGGAGTCTAAATACTCTACAGTTCGTACGGTCAGGAAAGGCTATAGTACAGGAAAAGCTATAGCCAAGAAGTCGGCTAGTTTAACGTCGGCTTAAAGCAAGCGCCCGTCTAAAGGCGTTGAACGGAAGTATAGCCGAGAAGTCGGCTGAGAGTGTGTGGAAGCAAAACACGCACAATGATCCCAACTCGCCCCTCGACCTTCGGACAGAAGCCAGCACCCGATAAGACGCGGGTCAACACTCGATCATCTGCCCACGTCGGCATTTACACGGAGGGACGAAAGGCCGCGAGACACGCGGAAGGGATAAACACACTGGCGAGAGAAGAGAGCTGGTGTAAATATTGACTTGGAAGCACCTGCCACGAGTTCAGTCAAATCACGGCGTAAAAGGAAGTAGAAACCCTTGCAAAATAGGTGTTTTCACGTCATCTGGTGCCACTGAACTAAGGCGTTAGTTAGTTAGATACTAGCTACGCTGAGGGAACGAACGACGACCCGAACCCGTAGTCGGTACAGTAACGCTCAGGCCTATAGGTCCTGAATAGGTTCAAAACGGACCAAGCAGAGGGTTCTAAGCAGCCCAACGTTCCTACAAGTAGTGGGGACTTCAGTAACGTTCCTACAAGTAGTAGGAACTACGGTGCGTTCTTTGAAACAGAAGAACGTACAGAGCCTCAGCCGGTTACATTTGATATCCGGCGTAAGGCCCACGAGTGTCCGCAGTTAGGTATACTCATATCTACGGACCCAGTAACAGGTTAAGAGGTATATACAGTACCTTTCAAGGAGGGCGTTCAAGCAAACCTCCAAAGCATCCTAAACGTTAATAATCTTCTTTGCGTCGGTAATACGCAAAGCAGCTCATCGTCTGACAAAGGAAGCAGTAGTCAAACGATGAATAGCGGACGAAGTACCCCTGAAAAGGGGTGGCAGTCTCAAATTACGGCCACTTTGGCAAGTATTGACGAAATGGAAAGTTATATTTCCAAATGGAGCGACCAAGTTGACTTCGGTCTAGCGCCCAGCGAACGCCTTCACGACATCTTCTCCAAATTAAGGTCTGGAAGGGAGCTGCTTAAAGAAGCACAGGACAATAAGGACTGTTTGACCAGGGCATGCAAAAATTGGAAACAAGACATCGATGGCATTCAGGACCCTGAAGAAAAGGAAGCCGAAGAGATCGCTCTGAAAACATTCGCCGATCAGTCAGGCCTAGTTGCACACCATACTATGGCTAAAAAGCAAATCTTCGCGCTCGAGTCCGCCATTGAAGGTCTAAATGAAAAACGTGCTATGGCTTCGGAACAACAAAACCAATTAAACTTGTCCGGTCAGTTCCAAGACATGAATGTCGGTATGTCACAAAGCTCGCAACAAACGGTTGATACTGGTCAGCACGCAGCTACAGAAGCTCAGGCAAGCGCTAACGTCTCGACAACGGTCGCCTCAGGTTCCGTTCATACGTTCCCAGACGACTTTCTTGATCAACGGTATACGGAAAGTCAACTGAATACGGCATTTGCACTTGAGGAAAAAACGGATAGCGACAGTACGCTCACTCAAACGGTAGTTAGCCATCGCCTATTCCAACCGCAAACGACGGTACAACCAATGAGAACAAGCTTGGCAGACACTCATACGGTCTGGTCACAAGCAGCTCACAGGTCGCTGGCCGGAAATACACAGGGACCTAGTCAGTCTGCATTCCCGCAGGTGTCCGGAAACTTTCGGACGGCACAACCTGCAACCAACGGCTCATTTACGTACAGTGGGGCTCCCCCCTCTAGCGGCGCCCCCCTTACAGGGCCGACGCCCGCTTTTCACGCCGCAAGCGGAATTCCATTGGTGTCCACCACTAGTGGCCCACCTTTTGCGGCGGTTACAAGCGCGGCACCAACACTTACAGGAGCCCCTCCGGTAAGTGGCTACATGGGTCCGCCACTAACGACGGCACCCAGCAGTACTGCTTACCCAGCACACTCAGTACCGCCACATAGTGGGCCATACGGAACCACGTACGGTACGGGATACGGCACAGGGTACGGTACGGCATACGGTACGGGGTACTTCCCCCCTATGATGGTGCCCGCAATGGCATATCGTCCGCCCTTGCCCGATATTAAGTTACCCACATTCAACGGGGACTACAAGGAATGGACAACCTTTGCTGAAACCTTTGAAGCATTGGTCGGCAGTAATAATAGTCTGCAGGACATTGAAAAATTCACGTTCTTGCGCTCGGCGCTAAAAGGTACGGCCTTGGACGTGATTCAAAAAATTGCTGTCACAAACAGTAATTACAGAGAAGCAGTAACGCTTCTTAGGGAACGTTTCGGCAAGAAGCCAGTAATTGCTCAAGCATTACTCACGGAACTGGAAAAAATACCGGCTTCTGGTCAGTCAACGTCGGACATTCGGTCTACGTTCACGAAAATAGAAGCAGTCATTAGACAGCTTTCGACGCTCGGTTACGGATTAGGGGATATACAAACCCAACGAGCGGTCGAACAAAGGCTTCCATTTTGGCTTCGACTAGAGATCGAGAAAAATCGTCAGTCAAAGCCTACATGGAACCTCGAAGATACTAGGAAACTAGTTGATCGGTCTCTATCGTTGAAGGAACTAGTGGAGGCCATGGACCCGAAGGCGGGCCAAAAACGGAACAAAGAAGAAGGAAAAACCAGGGGAATTCATGCAGTCACAAAGAGCCACCCTGGTAGATCCGCTAACAAGCGCACGGATTGTCACTTATGTCACGGTGAACACTGGGCACAAAACTGCACCAAGTACCCGGATGCAAAAAGTCGGAAAAATTTTGCCGTCAAACATGACTTATGCCTTCAGTGTCTGGGTAAGCACATGACCAGTGAATGTAGGTCCAAGAGGTCATGCTACATTTGCAACAATAGGAGTCACCATACGAGCCTATGCTTTAAGGCACCTAGGACCAATACGGAAACCCAGTTACAGGGACGGTCCAACGAATACCATGGAAAAGGATCGGGTTCCCAAGGGGGGATCCCCAAACATGGACAAAACACCACGTTCCCCAAAAAAGGCAAATTTGGCGGAAAAAATAAAACGTGGAACAAAAAGTCGAAAGGCATCCACGCTGTAGAGGTGTCAGGAGCTGAAGAAGAGGACGACTGCGGAGAAGAGGATGACTGCCAGGAAGAAGAAGCCTCCACCGAAGAGGACGCAAGGACAGTTTCCATTATGGCATGTCAAACCTCCACGGATGACCCGGTCTTCCTGCCAGTCGCCATAGCTGATGTCTACCCAGTTGATAATGCTCACGTCAGTCAGACAGTGCCTGTTTTTATCGACCCGGGTGCTGAGGCATCGCTCCTGACCAATGAGCTAGCAGCGCGCCTACATCTGACTCCTCTTAAAACGGAAGAGGTGACACTCAAAACGGTTGAGTCGCCACCTAAGGAAATTGAGTCCAACATCTACCAGGTTGCCATAGAGCAAAAAGACGGTTCGAGGCGGGAAGTCACCGCTTACGGAGTCGATAACCTAGTAGACCCTATGAACGTTCTAACGCTTCATAAGAACGGCTACTCATGGAGTCAGGAAAAAGTTCTGCCACAAATCCTTGTTGGATGTGATTTTGCATGGCAGTTCATTACGTCCATCGGCAAGAAGACCAAAGGTGGTCTCTTCGAACTGGACACTACATTAGGAACGCTGTATAGCGGCTCATTCCCTAAAAGGACCGCAGTTGGGGCTACTCAAGTCATAAAGGGTCCCGACAAAACACTGTCGATCAATACGATATCGGTTCGGTCAAAAATCGATTTTGACTTTGATGAAGCAGCCGTCAAAGAAGCAAATGCTGGGTTTCATGAGGAAGTTCAGAAACTCTGGCGACTTGATCTTATAGGGGTAAACGAACCTATAGATCAGATGGACGACATTGAAGCTCTGCAGTTGTTCCAAAAGTCGGTTCGAAGGCAGGCGGACGGACGGTACGTCGTCGACTTCCCGTTCAAGGTTTCGGACCCGCAGCTGCCTGAAAATTACGGATTGTCCCTAGCACGGCTCCAGTCAGTCTACAGAAAGCTAGACGGAAATAAGGAACTGTTACGGCAATACGATGCCATCTTTCAGGAACAACTGGACAAAGGAATGATTGAGCCAGCACTGAACCCTCATAAGGACGTAGGGTTAGTTAGCTATCTGCATCATCATTGTGTCGTCAAGGAAACATCGGCCCACACTAAGCTACGGGTCGTCTTCGATGCCTCTTGTAAGGCGAAAAAGGGAGCGCTCTCGCTGAACGACGTTCTCTTCAAGGGTCCGACAATTTTAACGGATCTGGTGGCTGTCCTCATCAGGTCACGGCTGTCACCAATCTTCATAATTTCTGACCTTGAGAAAGCTTTTTTGAACCTACGACTTAGTCCAAAATCGCGCCAGGTCACACGTCATTTGTGGCTCAAGGATTTGAACAAACCACCCACACCCGACAACATACGTGTCTACCAGTTTACATCAGTCTGCTTCGGCGCAAAACCGTCACCATTCCTACTGGCTGGTGTGCTGACAACGCACCTGAAAAATTGGAATACGGATTTGTCACGGGAGCTAACGTCTGGACTCTACGTGGACAACGCATTTTTGGGAGCCGACAACCCAAAACAAGCCCTA
>JNEY01000146.1:78272-97124 GCA_020875895.1 Aphelenchus avenae | reverse complement strand
CATCCAGTGCATTGCATACAGGCTGTTCCTCTTGCAGCAAACCATTAGAACTAACGCTACAAAAGGCCAATAAAAGAGCCACTATAAAGGCCACCAAAAGAGCCATTTGACAGGCCAACTACAAGAGCCTTTAGGCCACTAAAGAGCCATAGCGATACGCCTATGATCACTAAGGCGGAAACAACGGATGAACGAAGGTACCGCCAAACGCTGGCAAGTATACGGTTCGCCCAACAGGGAAGGAACGGCTATAGCATGGGCCAGTAGTGCCATGTAAGACTATGGCTTCCCACAGAATCTACGACAGTACGGGAGTGCGAGGCAAGCACCCATAAATGGCCGATTAGAGACCTGAGTGTCTAAGGTCCCGTCTAATGAGTCCAAAAGTGGCCATAGCGCCTGAGGACTCCTCATTATGTCAGAATAGAACCACCCGTATAACGGTGATATTCAGTCATATGCTGTCGGAAAGGATGAGGAATAGACGGCACATTTCTCGTCCACGAATAAGGTTCTTTTCTGGACAGGGGGGGATAGGGTAAGGGGGACCCTTACCTACTTTTTCGGTGCCGACCTTCGGCCGGCGCCGGAAAAGATGCTTTGGTCCCCCTATGGTACATTTCAGGCGTAGTCCGATACTGTCCTTTTTATGGGCTACTGCTGCCCTTTTAGTATTTTCTACCCGAATAGCCCGCAGCAAGCGTGAAAGTAGTAGAAGCTCTTGTAAAGCTCACTTTAGTGAAATTGTCGACCTCGTAAAGCACAGTGTTTAATTAGAATATGCTTTGTCCGCGAAGGTTGATATTGCTCCGGTCCGCTGTCTCTGAACAGAACAGAACATGAAGAGCGCAGCAAAACACCATTCACTGATTTAAGGTGACGTGACTGTGCGTGGTTGGAGCGTGACTACACAGCACGGGTTGAATGTGCAGTGCTTCTTTCGTTGATTTATGCCATATGAGAAGGTACCCACTTGACCTCTAAATCGGCATCAGAGCGCTGGGTCGATGCTGTGGATCCAGAAAGTCTAGTTGACATCATGAGATAGAGATCGGCTTGCGTTCTGGGGTGTTCTCGCGCGCCTTCACGAGCGTCCATCCGGAATCATGATGATTTGTAGAGTACCGTTCGTCTGAGAAGGTCAAGGGCGTCATATGGGTACCTACATCCCATAACTGGGCGACCGTAGATGTTCGGGCTGAAAAATTAAAACCCATTCCGCGGCCCCAAAAGTGACCCGGTACTGATTCAGAGTTTAGGATGTACTACAAGCTCTGCGATGCAGAGCGTTTAATACGCACCGAAATAGATAAGCCTCAGAGATATGAGTTCGCTTCTGAAATAGATCGTTGCCAAATGTTCTATCCTTCTAGTGCACAGGGTTGTACACTCCCCGTTGAAAAGACAAAACCAAAGATCACATATGTGCTGAAAAACAATGCACCAGATTGTACAGAAGCATCGGTTCGACGGATTCCTTCTCTGTCGTCGCTAAGGTTGACACGGAAGTGCGGTGAAGTAGCACAGTGGGTGCTTGCGGACGCGTCGATCGCCTCTGGTAACGTAGCGAACCGACGGTGCTACAGGTGTGCTAGGAGCCGAGTAGGCGTCGTTCGGCATGTTTCTACGAACGTTTCGGTTTTCCATCTTGAGGCTCAAGGCGCGTGCGGAGAAAGACAACCGCAATGCCACGGTCCAGTCCGTAACAATAAACTGAATGTCAATGTCCTTGAAAGTAAGAATAAGCAGTGAGTAATAAAAAGTTTTAAGGAGAAGTCCGCGCCTCGTTCACAGAAGGCTTTCAAAAACATGCGGCTATGCCATTTTTATGTAAGACCGAAATGCATCTAATTATAAATTACATATAAATAAAAAGTGTAAATAAAATACAAATAAACCATTAAACATCCAAATGCACAAATTGGAATGTCGCTTTAGACCGAAGGTGCACTGGTCGCTTGCTATTCCTCCGGAACTCACTTCCGCCAGTAAATAACAAAATTCCCAGTGGTTTTTTTTAATTTCGCTAGGTTTTTATGGCATCTTGCTCCAGTACCACTTCTTACCAGCTGCGCAAGAATTGTCTCCACGCGTTTGGTATTTGACCGTTGTGTAGCGCTAGCGGATGCGCCCGTTGAGTTCGTCTTGTGTGAGACATAGACGGCCGTCGCAAGAGCCGGAAGGAGCCACAGTACACGGAGCCGTCGTGCCATCTGACGTGAACGACGTCCTAACTAAGCTCGGCACTTCCTAGCGTCAGAACTCGCGAGTAGTAAGCAACGAGGTCACGGACATGATTAAGCTCCTGCCAAGATGGCATTATACCTCTCCTGGATGTCACCGGTAACGATTATCCGATGGTGGATTCGACCTCAGATTAGAGTGATCCCTGTTGTCGAAGTTGCCTCCGGAGGCTTTCCGTGAAATAAGCATCTCACACAGCCATGACTTATCCCCTTAAGCGCACGTCCGTGTCAAGAGAACGCCCGAAAATATGGGAAACTGTAGTGTTTATCTCCCTTTTTCGAAAGGCCGATGTCATTCCCGGAAACGATAAGGAAAGTGAATCGACGTCTTGAGCTGTAGCAATCGAGCTGCTCTAGCCGAGCTAGCGCGATTGGGCGAAGAACAGAAAACGACGTGAACCGAGTCGGAGATGATGACGGAAAGGAACCTCTGCTAACATATATAGAGGGACGTTGCCCGAGCCTACCGAGAAAAGTAGATCTTGACTTTCAAAAAACCATTATTTGAGGGTTGGCCACCTTTTTAATGGTTCTAAGGGGTCCAGTAATTTGAAGTATTTTCCTGACCTACGCGTCCTCAATCGTGAGGAGAAACGGCGGTTTGGCTTGACTTTCCGCAGTCTCCATTTCAGGACTTTGTTCTTCTGCAGAGGGCTCTAGGCTCAATGAAGGGGAGCGTCGCGGGGGGGGGGGGGGTCAGGCGCCAAAACTTATATAAAGTCAATGTCATCGAGATGCTCTTTCGGGCGATATCGAATAATGCCACTGCCAAAAAACACGAGATTGTGCCGGAATAGCGCTGTGCGCGGTTTCGAAGCACAGGAGCGCCACACAAGCGCGGGTCAGTGACAGGGCTGGGGGCCCTCGGGACCCGGACCGAAGCCGAAGCGAAGGTAAAATTCAAAGCCGAAGCCGTAGACCGTAGCCGAAAAAAAAACACGAAAGATCGAAGCCGAAGTTGAAGCTGTGGAAAAGGTTCATAATGAACGCCCAGAAAAATATATGTTGCTCGTGTGGGCCGATATGACCCGCGGGCAGACGCCACCCAAAAAATTTTCACTAAAAATATCAAATTCTCGACTAAAGCGGGGTTGGCATTGCCGGCGGAGAGCCAGCGAAAACCATCGAAAAGCGTCGGTTCCTTCGGTCATTTCGACTGAAGCCAACGCCGGAGGCCGAAGCCAAAAAAAAACAGCAAAAATCGAAGCCGAAGCCGAAGTTTCACCACCGTAGTCAGGGAGTCCGGCGGCCTAACGATTTTTGAACGACTTGTGGCAACCTGCCACCCCATCGCGGTTTATGGAGAGCCCCGGACACGGAGCATGTTTACTGGTAAGCAAGGCTACATTGACAAAAGATCAATATGGCACCCTAGGTGTCTGCGTACAGCACACTTCCGTTCCTAGTGGCAGTTGTCCTTCATAAGCTCCCCTTTAAGCGATACCTTCAAGCTATCTGCGCACGTGTGCCTCAAAAGTGGCCAAGTCTTGCTACGTTTCCCTTGGCCCTGGACGGAGAATACGGTAGTAGACCCTAGATGATGCTGTCATGGCTGCTACTATGGTGTACGGTAGGGACCGGCACACAGAACCGAACTTCTGTACAGAACCAGAACCGAACCCAGAACCGAGTTCGGTTCTGGAGGGTACAGAGCCGAACCAGGGTTCGGTTCCGTGGTTCGGTTCTGTACCCGACACGGTTCTGTAGGTGGTTCTGTACAGAACTAAAATGTAACAACATCGCATAATTTTTGCCGAGTAACACCAACAATCGCTCTACCGACGCCTGCGGTGAGCCCTATTTAGTTCAAATACATTAAAACACTAAACACCAACTACATTCTTGAGTGTTTCGATCGAATTTTGAACCGGCCACTTATCTTAAATGCACTTTGGATGCATCTTTTTGCCGTATTTTCAAGGTCTTGATCACAGAACACGATTCTTTAGAAGCGTGCTTGTCATTTTATGAAGATACGCTGTGATTAATGCAGAAACAACAACTTTATTTTTTTCGGTTCGGTTCTGGTCATCCAACAGAACCGAATCGCAGTTCGGTTCTGGGGGGGGTACAGAACCGAAGCAGGTTCGGTTCTGTGGTTCGGTTCTTGGGGGGGGGGGGTTACTCCGGTCCCTAGTGAACGGGTTTGTTGACTCCGACGGACTTCGCACCCAAGGGAGTATGCCCAAAGCCCATCATTATTGTTGCGTCCAATCACACGCTTGGCGGGTACTGTCTATTAATTAATAAGCCAAGGACGAATCTCATCCATGACTCACGCTGGAAGCACTCCACAGAATGAAGCTGCTACGAGGAACATTCTTTGCGAATAAACAAGTGCCTTAATTTTCTTCTTGGATGTGCTAAGTGCGTAAATTTCGAGGAACTATCATGGCTTAGCGTTACAAAGCTTGTGAAAACCGCTTCATAACTCTTTAGAGCGTAGGCTGGTAGACGACTGGAGGAAAAGTGCTTTGGTCTCCTTAAACGAGCCAAGACATTCTGAAACCTCACCCACACCCTCCCTAAAAAAGCAAAAAGCCTGAGAAATCCTGAGGAGCTAAAACAGTTAGATTTGAATCTTTTGAGCTAAACTACCTAACCCATCTTCTACCGCATCGCAACGAGCAAAGACACAACTATGTGCCCGAGTCAATGAGCTCCAGTTATTCGAAATGCACGCAGGGGGAGCGTATGAACGGACAGGTTCGAAAGCGTGATCACAATGACTTCAAGGGTGCGGGCGGCGGGCTACACGCAGTCGTAGCGAAATGCCATGTTTACTTCGTCAAAGTAAAAACACTCCCTGATAGTAAGACGAAGCAGAAAGCGAAAACACCGGCTTCAAGCCTGTAAACCGTGATGCCCAATACGTGTTTCCATATTCTCGCCAAAAACATATTAAGGGGAAAACCCGTTTACCTATATTTAGATTATTTGTTGTTTTTTCTAGATTTAGAATGAGTCGGAAAATAGACGGACTTAACCACTGGTCAGTATTGCAATACGACGAATGATTTCCACAGAGCAGTGGGCGTCAAAAACAAGGTTAAGGCAACGTCGACAATCAGACACCGGGCAACAGAATCCTTAATTATTTATTTCGGAGCCGGCCTTCGGCCGCCGCCGAAAAATGCCTTGGTCCCCCTTTGGTAGATTCCTGAAGTGGCCGTTTTTGGCTCTATTCTTGGTTTTAAACGATGATTTTGGGGCTTTTAAACCGAATTGCAGCCCACTGCGCCAAAGGCTTTGCTGGACAGCATTGCGGAAATATGGTTGAAAATTTAAGGCCTGAATAAATTTGAACCGTGAATACAGAGTGTTTTAATCAAAGCAGCTTGCCGCAGGCGCCGCCTGCGTGATTTTAGAGGTTGTATATCAAAAGTCCCTTTGAAAATTTGATGCGCCTTAGTCCCCCCTTACCCACACCGGGCCGAAGGCACGCATAGACGTGCCTAGGTGGGCCCCCCCTAGCCACGTCTATGCGTGCCAGTCACAAACCTTAGCGGAATCAATTCATATTTGGACTGTAGGCTTTTGTGATACTCCTCAAGAAAAGAAAGATGAATTCTTAGCTTTCCAAGCAGTTTCTTGAGGATGCTCGCCGCCACACAAATGATACGATGACGCGGCCTTCTGTTCATGATGTTTCCGCTGTCGCCTGCCTGTCGGTCAGCCTTTGATAGGGCGTATGACCCTACTAGACGCTTTCGCACATGCGTCTTTGCGGGAAGGAAGAGTCACGAAGAGTCTGTCACCATCATCATGGTCTCATGGTGACAGATGTGTTAAGAATCTGGTCCCAAGTGGCATGGATACCGGTAGGTGCGAAAAGAGGCCCTAATAACACTTCTGATTCATTAAAAGGTGCATTAGGTTAAACTCGGTCCAGTGCGTCCGCGGCTTTACTCGGTTAGTTTTTGGGCATCTAAGGCTTTAGAGCATTGCTTTTCCGAAGTTTCACCTTTCACGCGTTCAGGTTTCAGGTCTCCTGCGATTTTCTGATTCACGTTTAAGGCACGCAGACACCTGTACTACCTAATTCATGATAAACGATAAGACGGGTTGTCATCGAAAAAGATTCCAAAATCTAGCGAGCAACTTTCAACATTACGGGCTTGCAACCTCTACTTTCTGAGACTTTCTGAACAGACGGAAAACCGCCCAGCTGCCGACACGAGCTGATTAACGAATATTTTATTTTTGCACGTAACTGTATACTGGCGGCTAAGCGGACGCAGTTAGCCGAATCGAATGTACGAAGCGGGTTTTCTGAACATTCTCCTCGGAGCCGAGTTCCCGTCGACGAGCTGCCTGATGCGCCACTTTTTGTACGCACATGCGGCCATCGACGCTCCCTCGAGCGGGATCACTCCATACACAGTTGCGACGCTGCAGATGAACATTTCTAGAAGCAACCATGAAAAAAACGGGCACTACGAGCGCCACGGGGCTCCCGTTCCAGTCCCGGTCCTTTGCCAGAAATAAACCGCAGTCGGCCATTTTCCGGCACCGACACTTCGGTTTTGTTCGCAAGACAATGGTCAACTTTATCAGATGTCGCGTAGATTGAACGTGTTCCTAAAACTACGCTTCAGGGAGGTAGCCGTCGTATGCTGAACAAGGTGTCGGAGCACAATGCTAAGCCGGCGGAACAATTACTAAGCTAGCAAAATGGCAGCGCTAACGGAACGCCACTGGCACCGGAATGTCCGTTCTACCGAAACGTCTGTGGAAACAAGTGCCCCTGGTACCTAGAAATGTCGATGCCAAGGTTTCGGTACCGAAATCCCCGTGGTACCAAACTGTCCTGCTTGCGGACGAAGCCCAGCAAACAAGCAAACAGCACTTTTCGAAATGAGGAATTGAGGAACGTCCTCAGTTTTCTGACCCGCTTGAGAACATAAAGTACATGCTACCTTTGTTCGTTGTAATCGTGCCGCTCCGGTCCATTCTGGCCTCAGAATCAAGACCGGGGAAAGTCGCTGTTGGACGTCCGCTTGCTTGGCATACGGTCGGCATGAGAAAAAGAAGGCATTCACAAAGCGTCGCAAGGAACATCTCAACGACGGGATGCACGATGTCGACCAGTGTGCTGAATTTCCACTTGCTTCCGTCATTTCCATTTCCATTTCCGAGAATTCTTTTTCGAGAATTTCCATTTCCATTTCCCACTAGCTATTTTTGGTACCATTTCCATTTCCCCAATTTCCGCCATTCATTTCCTACTGAACCGACTGAAGGAGTTAAACGACGTTCGACAATTAAACACAGCGTCAAATACGCAAAGCAGCTAGCGAGAGATGTTTCCGTTGAGGTGGTACATCAGCTTGTCATTCAGGAGACTCCCCTGAGTGTGGTTCTTCTTGTCGATAACAGCCAAGCCGGCGTAACTGAAACATCGTTCAATTGAGGCCGAAGTTGCAGGCGCAGCAAAGTATTTAAAAGCAACCGGGTGTACTTTCGGGTATTTCACCAATCCTTCTGAACGCCACCATTCGAAAGGTTCCGTAGCGCGGAAGTCTTGATAGAGCCCAGCGTTGATGTACTCCTTTGCCTCCGGAAGCGATCCGCTTATGTGTCCCGGAGTCCTGTCCGGAGAGCTCAGACGCTTTTCACACATACAAGCGATTTCTGCAGTCGCAAGGGTCCGAATTGCGTTTGGTACCTGGCTAGAGTCTTTCCAGATGAGAAGAATTCGCTCGGACATGAGGAAATGCGATCTTCGCCGAGTAGTGGCAGGCAAATACACACGTTGGAAATGAATGAAAATTCGGTTTTCGAAATTTCCATTTCCATTCATTTCCCACTACCGAATTTTGCCGAAATTTCCATTTCCATTTCCCACTAGCGATTTTCCTAGCATTTCCATTCCACAATTTCCATTTCCATTTCCATCAACACTGATGTCGACTGGTCCAGGTTGAAACGATCACCGAAGATATACCGTCGCATTAGTCTGCTACTAGCGGCTTGGCCGCGCTCCGCGCGGCCTGCGCCGCTATCGGAAATTACTCAGGCAGATAGGTACAATGGTCCATTGACACATGTGCCTTCCGGAACGCCATGGGAAGCATGGCATAGCGGGCCCGCTATAGCATGTAAGCAGAGCACTTGGTGGAACTTTCATCGGTCATAACTTTTTTTCTAGCCAACCGATCCGGCTGAAATTTTCCACTTTTTGATAGCCTTAGAAGCCCTATTAAATGATACCAAACTTGGCCCGATCGCGAAAACTTTTTGCGAACGAACAAACACCAGCGCTTTAGTGTATAAGGATGACGGAGATTAATGTCGGCTCTCTCAGAACTACACAGGACGACTATCCGCACAATATGAATGGCATCACTTCGTGTACGTTTTGCAGCGATGCGATTATCAACTTATACTCATCGGCCTGGAATGCCCTTTGCGTGGACCCCTTGGCAGGGTTTTTCTTTCGGCGCTGGTCTACTGGGTCCCGAGCACTGAGTACGGATTAGTGCAACTTTGAGCAAAAAAGCGGATCTGATGCCGGGTAAGAAGATTTGGTGGGTGCACGACGGTGCCCGTCCTTGAAGCCAGGGTTGGTCGAGGATTACTGTGCAAGACTTGTTTCACTAGTATGTGCAGAAAAACCAGGAAGAAATGGAAAGAGCGCTGGGAAGTGTTTTATGTTTTTATGTTCGGTAGCATAACCGCTAAGGAAAGGCATAACTTGAGCAGAGGCAAAAATGGCGGCTGATTGACGTTACTGAGCCCAGTAACTCGCTGGTGTACCTTTTTTGGGGTGTTGGCATGACCTCAATATTTGCGTGCCATGGCACTTCTTGTTGCGCCACGGTATTTCGTTCATGCCCTAGCGCCAAATGGTCGGTAGGTTCGGACTCAGCGTATTCGTTTACTCCGCCGGTGACGTTATCAGGACAAAAATGCGACTTTTGAAAACATGGCATGCTGGGACAGATTTTTGTGACACTAAATTTTTTATTTTTTTATCGTCATTGATGTGAACCAAAAGGGGGACTCTTAGATGTCCACTTGGGATACCTCACAGAAATGATACCCCATGAAAGTACTGCCGTTATGTGGTTTAAGACTCGTAGAATACAAGGATACGCCCGATTCTTCCCCAATATGTGAACTTTTGACGATTTTGGGCGATTTTTGGTGAAATTTTCTCAATTTTCCGCCGGCCTTCGACTTGCGAAGTGGCAAAATAATTAGGGCCCCACCTCTAATTACCGCCCTCCCTCCAATTAGGCCCCCTTTGGACGGCAGCAAAAAAAATTAGGGCCCTGGGCCCTAATTAGAGGATTTACGGTAAGCTGAGCCTACATTGCTTAGCTCCACGGCGCTGAGGGCTGCATCATGTCTTTCTGGTTCTGGACGGGTTCAGCTGCTCCTTAGTTAGCTTTTGCATTTTTTCATTTTTGTACCAAAATGGGCAAAAACCTCTCGTTTTGAAAAATAAGGAACTTTGCCGCCCTTCATTTGCCTCTCCCGCCTTCCCACTAGGGGTCGGCTGAATCCATGCAAAACCAAATGCAAAACCAAACTGAAGCAAAACAAAAGCAAACAAACAAAAGTTGAGGCAAAACAAAACTAAAAACAGCAAAACAAAAGTGTACCGTCGGAAGGTAAAATTTTNTAACTAGCGGCTTGGCCGCGCTCCGCGCGGCCTGCGCCGCTATCGGAAATTACTCAGGCAGATAGGTACAATGGTCCATTGACACATGTGCCTTCCGGAACGCCATGGGAAGCATGGCATAGCGGGCCCGCTATAGCATGTAAGCAGAGCACTTGGTGGAACTTTCATCGGTCATAACTTTTTTTCTAGCCAACCGATCCGGCTGAAATTTTCCACTTTTTGATAGCCTTAGAAGCCCTATTAAATGATACCAAACTTGGCCCGATCGCGAAAACTTTTTGCGAACGAACAAACACCAGCGCTTTAGTGTATAAGGATGACGGAGATTAATGTCGGCTCTCTCAGAACTACACAGGACGACTATCCGCACAATATGAATGGCATCACTTCGTGTACGTTTTGCAGCGATGCGATTATCAACTTATACTCATCGGCCTGGAATGCCCTTTGCGTGGACCCCTTGGCAGGGTTTTTCTTTCGGCGCTGGTCTACTGGGTCCCGAGCACTGAGTACGGATTAGTGCAACTTTGAGCAAAAAAGCGGATCTGATGCCGGGTAAGAAGATTTGGTGGGTGCACGACGGTGCCCGTCCTTGAAGCCAGGGTTGGTCGAGGATTACTGTGCAAGACTTGTTTCACTAGTATGTGCAGAAAAACCAGGAAGAAATGGAAAGAGCGCTGGGAAGTGTTTTATGTTTTTATGTTCGGTAGCATAACCGCTAAGGAAAGGCATAACTTGAGCAGAGGCAAAAATGGCGGCTGATTGACGTTACTGAGCCCAGTAACTCGCTGGTGTACCTTTTTTGGGGTGTTGGCATGACCTCAATATTTGCGTGCCATGGCACTTCTTGTTGCGCCACGGTATTTCGTTCATGCCCTAGCGCCAAATGGTCGGTAGGTTCGGACTCAGCGTATTCGTTTACTCCGCCGGTGACGTTATCAGGACAAAAATGCGACTTTTGAAAACATGGCATGCTGGGACAGATTTTTGTGACACTAAATTTTTTATTTTTTTATCGTCATTGATGTGAACCAAAAGGGGGACTCTTAGATGTCCACTTGGGATACCTCACAGAAATGATACCCCATGAAAGTACTGCCGTTATGTGGTTTAAGACTCGTAGAATACAAGGATACGCCCGATTCTTCCCCAATATGTGAACTTTTGACGATTTTGGGCGATTTTTGGTGAAATTTTCTCAATTTTCCGCCGGCCTTCGACTTGCGAAGTGGCAAAATAATTAGGGCCCCACCTCTAATTACCGCCCTCCCTCCAATTAGGCCCCCTTTGGACGGCAGCAAAAAAAATTAGGGCCCTGGGCCCTAATTAGAGGATTTACGGTAAGCTGAGCCTACATTGCTTAGCTCCACGGCGCTGAGGGCTGCATCATGTCTTTCTGGTTCTGGACGGGTTCAGCTGCTCCTTAGTTAGCTTTTGCATTTTTTCATTTTTGTACCAAAATGGGCAAAAACCTCTCGTTTTGAAAAATAAGGAACTTTGCCGCCCTTCATTTGCCTCTCCCGCCTTCCCACTAGGGGTCGGCTGAATCCATGCAAAACCAAATGCAAAACCAAACTGAAGCAAAACAAAAGCAAACAAACAAAAGTTGAGGCAAAACAAAACTAAAAACAGCAAAACAAAAGTGTACCGTCGGAAGGTAAAATTTTGGAACAATTTTTGCGCAGAAAGCCCAAAATTTGCTCTGACGGCGCCACGGCGGGCTATTTTGGATGCGCTTAATCAAAGGGGCAGTTGGAATACACCATAATAGCATTATCGGACGACCCCTGAAATGTACCATAGGGGGGACGAAGGCACTTCCCCCCTTACCTTCCCCTGTCACCGGCAGATAGCTAAATCCGACATTTACGGTGTGAAGTTTGTTAAAATGAACCTCCTACAAAAAAGACTTCGCCGAAATCCCACCGTACCGTTCTGTACTTACCGCTTCGACCTACGTGCCGTACTCCGTTCAGTGGAGTCGGGCACGGAAAACGGAACGGAGAAAAATGTCCGTTTTCCGTGCCGTTCTCTACTAAAACGGCACGGAACGGCGGCAGTTCTCTACTGACAAGGCACGGAGGCAATTTTCAAGCCGGGCCGTACTCGGTTCCGTACTAGTACGGAACCAGAAACGGCCCGTTTTATCCGCCCACCGTCCCGTATTCCGTTCCGTAAAGTCGGGTAACGGCACGGAACGGATTCTGCTTTGGTTCAGATGCCGAATCTACTCTGGAGTGCCTTTCACGGTTCCTAGCGCCGCTCGGTGCAGCTGAGGAGCACGCTTCATTGGTGTAGTGCAGCTGAGGACGATCGGTCATCGTGACCAGACGATCCGAGCCGATCACATTGTCCAGTTTCTCATGCAAACGTGCCTGCGCTTCCGAGTCGTTGACCAAGCAGACGATTCCCCACGCCGATAAGCCGTCTGTCGTGACGCTTAGAATGAACAGGAACTCTACGAAGCGACTGGACCTTCAAAAGCATGCGCAAGCAGTAAAAGCAAGCGACTGATTGATGCTCTCACTACAGCGAACTTATAGCCGCCTGGAGATGCTTAAACATCTCCAAAATTGCCAGCTCTTTTCGGCGAGACATAACTCCCGTCTTTAGCACACGCTCGTTAAACAGCCTTGTACCGACCTCATTGCAGTATAGAGTGCCTTTAGTGGCGTCTGCAGCGCGGACTTTAGCAGGTAATGTGAGTCTTGGCTTTTCCGACCGATCTGACCTTGGAGAGTGCGGACTTTTGTCCGGTTTGAGAAGCAGGTATGCACTTTGCAACAGCTGACGCTTTGAGAGAATGCAGTGGGAACAAAACGAGCAGTTCAGCTACCGCTTCCAGGGTAAAAACAAAGGCACGAAAGCAAATGGTCGAGGAAGTTGACTGCAGTTCGAAAACAACAAAAAGCTATAAAGCCGGGCTCGACAATCTGAGGGCAGTCACACCTGCCACTAGCATGCTTTCGCATAATTTACTTCGTCTTATTGTCTTCGTGCTGATCATGCTTGTCGTCACCGTTCGCATGAGGAGTGTTTTTGTAAGTTTCTTCTACTGCCAAGAAGCGTAATAACAACCGTAATTTATGGAAGAGTTTAAGCAATTTGTTTTTGAGTACACCACGTGCCAATAGATCGCTGACTTATGAGATAAAATGGGAGTACAATTTCGAAGGTGATGATTCTCTCCCTATCCTCTTTTTTGCTGCTCATCTGATGGCCCGGTCATACCGCTCCTTGTGCGGCGTGGGCTAGCGCGCCGAAGACTGCGGTTTTAGTCACCAATGGAAGTTCATAATGAGGGTTTCGGAGCCTACAACAGGCAACTGGGTGCTGAACTTGTCGCAACTTGTCTTGGAGTAGATCAAGATTTGGATCGATACTTACCTGGGCTTTTAGGACGAAAGCCGAAATCGCTGCATCGACGGCCCTTGCGCCAACGACCCCGACTGCATGCAATACGGGGGCACCTCTCAGTTTTGCCTCAAGTGCATTCGTAGCAAATGTCCATGGGAGCAACTCTGACGACCTACGCACAACTGCTACATCGTATTTTCATTTATAGAAAGATAGCTCTCCTCCTCTGCTGAATATTATATCTTTCATCGCAATAAACGAGAAAACATCGCGTGCAGCGTTGGCTTCTCCCTTTGTCAGTGCAAGTGCGCAGATTTTCAGTTTGCGTGCTGGGTTTGGCGACTAGGGGGCATATGCATTCACGTTAAAACTGCGCAAAGTATTTTTTGCAAGGCTACAAGCCAGGACATAGTCGGGCGGTAACCCGCTGGTTGGGTCAGGCTGTTTGGGCCACGGTCTTTTGGGTCACGGCTAAAATTTCGTAACGTCTTTTGGGTCACGTTTTTTTGGGTCAGCTTCTTGGGTCACTGACTTTTGGGTCACGAAAAAATTCCAAGTGAAAGTTCAAAAAATTGCGTTTACGTTTTTGTTGCATCCACTCGATATCCTATGCGTGTTTGGCTGTGCCAACAGTTGCTTTTTTGTTTGCTTCAGTTTAACATTTAATTGTTCCTTTGTCCATGTTGCTGCCTTTGCGCCGGTTCCGTTCAAACGTTGCTTGCTTCCTTTGCTCTTGGCGTAATTTATGTAATTTCAGGTGCAGTTCTGTAAGGTAAACCTTGGCCAGTTGAACTGCTGTCCGCCTGTCGCTAATTTTAGTTCTGTGATCCAAAAGACCGCGGCCCAAACGGCTTGACCCAAAAGACTAGTATCCCGTCGGGCAACCTAGCGCGGTAGAATTTCAGTAATACTTACCACTCGTCATCAAGAGCGTAATTAGGCTTCAGAGAGTGCATGCCGCGTGCCATGCTGTGAACATGCGTAAACGAGGCGGCAGTGTATTAAGCAATGCGAAGTAGGCATATATATATTGATGAACTAAAAGTGATTTCCTTTACCGAAATGACGCCTGAAGAACTCGCTGACGCCCCTATCTCCATTGTGAGCAGTTGTGAACATTCCGAGGTAGACAATCAACAAAAAAATGATACCTCTATGCAAACGCACAACTATTAACGACTGCGTGTGAAGAGACACTGAATCGGCGAAAAGTAGCAAATTTGGTAAGCCGTGTGTACGCGTCGCTTGCCGAGTGACCGCAGCGAATGGGCTCTGTGACGATGAGTTGTTGCTACGGTGATATGCCGCACATGTCGAGGTGCGGTGGTGAAAACGTAAATGTAACCAACAAATTGCATTGATAATCGTGACCATCGGTAACCGAAGAGAACCTACTTTTCCAGGGAGAAGTTGTGTTCTCCTGGCGTCTACTTTATCACGCAGTATGTGTAGGATTACAATGGGGTAACCACCGCCCAAAAAAACGACAGTGGCGCTTTTCGCCGCCTCCAGTACCGTATTTCTTCGAATAGCCCCTTCGCGAATAGACCCCCCCCCACCATCTGAAGTAAAAGGATCCCTGTAGAGCCGCAGATGTGTTCGTGCAGCTTGTTTATGTAACTTCGAAGAGAACGTGCTCATTGATTCGGAGCATGATGAAGAGAACGGTTATGTTAGCGACGATGGTTCTGTTGAGCGCTTTAATTAAATTTATCGTTTTGATTTCTGATGCGGATTCTGTAAGTTAAAGAGCGATTTCGATGTCAACTTTTGCTTAATAAGAACCGTTTTTTCACTGTCGGCGCCTACGGCGGACATCCCAAAAATAAACCATCTCTCCCGAATAGACCCCCCCCCCTCCCGAGTAGACCGCCGGCCAACGGGCCTTACAAAAAATAAACCCCCCCCGGGGGTCCATTCGAAGAAATACGGTAATGATGTTTCTTCCGCTTGCTGTGTGTTTAATGTACTACATCAGAGTACTTTTAAAATGCATATGCAGAACAGTCATAACTTGCTTTTAAAAATTTGTTGGGGTGAACAAAATTATGAACTTTTGGAAAAATTGCAAGGTTGAACGATTTATTAGGCTGCCCACCCCGTAACGCTAGCCACAGTACCGCCTTATTTTCCCTGATGATAAAGGACATCTAGTAGTGTATCTTTTGTGCTGGAAGCTTTTTCGTGTCGTTTGTTCAAGCTGCCATGTTTTTGTCCGCCTGCCGAATTGTGCACTGAAAGGGACAGGTTTTCAGCATTGTCGTGATTTCGAGACTTTCAGAAAATCTTGCGCGGTTTTGGCAAGCCAAAGGTTACTTTTAGCTTAGGCCGGCCATTCTGTGAAATTTTTGAAATTTTCTAACCGCTGTAAAATTTTTGAAGGCAAGTGCTAGCGCTTCTATCTATGTCCGTTTAGAAGTACTAGAACACACTACATAGTAAATTGTTCTATTATTAGTAAGTGCACAAAACGAACCAAGAACAGTGAGAAACACAATTACTCGCGGAAGCCAGGACCGAAAGTGGTTTTTTTTTGGGGCGGTGGTCTTATACTTTTGCACCCCACTGTGTATCCAACGACGCTGCTACTTTTGGCGCAAGGCGACGATCATCATTCTGCTTTAAAGTGCATACTGGCTACCTTAAATAACACCGAATGCGGCATGGGAAACTGCCGTCGCTTTTACGGGAAAAAAGCAACTTACGCAGGTGTGGGAAACTCAGGTCTCTGACTCGACGTTTTGTTCCGATTCCACCGCAGCGCCATGCTGGTGCGGTAGGCCAAGTTGACAGGCAAACGACGCTACTGACAGAAAACCGATAAAATGGACGTTGTCAGCCACCGGCTTTCGAAACACACTCACATATCGCCAATACTGAATGTGTGCTGAACGTTCTATTTGTGTCCAGCAGGTAGAGAGTACACTGCTTAACGCACATGGAATGCGGCATGGGAACTACCCTACCGGCACCTTTATGCGAACAAAAGGAGTTGACGCAGAACCGTGGGAAATTCAGGTACGCTGGCTCGGTATTTGTGCCCAATTTACCGCCCTTCGTCCTCAGTTCCAGGCTGCCTGGATAAAAGGAGCTTTGGCGATTCATTTAGTCGGTTGACGATTACGTCCAGCGTTAGTATGATGCCGTCTTTCAAAGCGACGTTCTTTTCGCTCAGCGTCTTCGTCTTTCTGTTCACCATCGGCGTAATGGGAAGTCCTGCCGAAATTAGCGTAACCGAGTTCGACGAGATGTGCACCTACTTTCCCGGAGCTCTTCACTGTCCCGGTAAGCACTTTTCCCCTCTCCCACCGGGGCGCATACCTTTCCGGACCGCGGTTTTTCCGGACAACGATGTCTTGAAAATTAAAGCATATAGGGAAAATAAAACAGAATGATGGACATAAGATGAAATATTAGGCAATATATCCAGTTATATGTCGGAAAAAAACCTAAGACTCGAAACATAGGCAGATTTGGTGAAATTGTTAAGATTTCTAAACTCCTTCTTGGTCCGCAGAAGTCCGGCATCCTTCCCAGATTGTAGGTGTTATTCATGTCGTATGACCTAGGCGCTTCACTGGAGAAACGTTCTACGGATGGTCTGCTGCGCAAGTTTCTACTGCAGCAGTATTTGGGACGGCTACGCAGGGAGCGCGAGTTAGCCACCGCGTGATAGTTATGTCCAGTCCTTATCTGTTTGTCGTCACATGTGTCTAATTTTCTCAAGTACCTATAAACTTGTAGTCGAAATCGGGTGTTGCTAAGTGCATCTTGAAGCAAGCTTTGACAAGCAGTTTTTTTCACGCGCAAAACAGCTTAAATGCCTTGATCGTGATAGTCAGTTAGCATAAAAGTAAAGACATCGTGCTCGCACTTGGTCCCTCGTGTCGAAATGGAATTCCACATCTGAAACGGTGTTCTCAGTTTCTCTGACAAGCAGCGGTTTCTCTTTTCCATCTACTTGTTGAACTTAAACAGTAACTTTTTGCAGTTGCCCAGTACCAAGGCAGGCCTTCGCTAGGGACTTTCTGTAAACTGAGATGGACGCAATGGTAACTCAGCGAACAATGATGATGTCCTACACACGAATTTGACGTATGGTTCGAACGCGAGCAACTCAAAGCAAACGAATGCGTATTCGTTATGAGCTCTTAGACTTCTAAAAGCGATTTATTGACCAGTTTTGGGAAGAAGCTCGCTGTAGGACCCATCCACACGACAGAACCCGGGCAGAGGACTGACATTCAGACCATATCCCCCTCCAACATCTAAAGTATCACCTATACAGCACTTTTTGTTCTCATCAACGTCGCTGTAATCGCATAGATCGGGAACGCAATGAATCACGAACCATTACCTTCTGGTCTAAGAATAATGACTTTGTTTAGCGTCTTCATTGCTAACTTTTTTTCTGAAAGAATTGTCGGAGAGAATTGTTTACGACTGAAAACTGCGGATTATGAAGGTACGTTCCTATTGTTCGACGGCTCAAGCCAGTAGACTCTACGTTCTTCTCCCCCCCCCCCCCGCCTACCTTAGCGCTGAAGCTGCTCGAAAATCAGTTTCACTAAACTCATCATTGTGATCGCCTACGTTTCGACATTAAACGATGTACCGACTCGGCGTTTTCCTACTCTCTGTCGGCGCCCTTCTCGCTATGTGCCCCACTTTCGAGGCTAAGTGTCCGACGAGTGCGGTCCAAGGTCTCTCCTCCTATGCATGCTACATCTACAAATTGCTATCGAAGCTGTGGTTCGAAGCTCATGTCGAGTGCGGTAGATACGGTGGAAAACTCGCGTCCGTTCAATAACTCGATCATGAGTAAGTTTTAGAGCATGGAGAACATATTGGGACAGATATTTGTGACACTAAAATTTTTTAGTTTTTATCATCATTGGTGTGAACCAAAGGGGGACCCTTAGGTGTCCACTTAGAGGATACCTCCCAGAAATTATACCCCATGAAAGTACTGCCATTATGCGTTTTAATACACGTAGAACACAATAGGATACGCGCCATTCTTCGCCAAAATGTGAACTTTTGACGAATTTTTAGACGATTTTGGCCGATTTTTGGCAAAATTTCCTCAATTTTCCGCGGGCCTTCGGCCCGCGAAATGGCAAAATAATTAGGTCCCCCTCTAATTACCCCCCCCCCCTCTAATTAGGGCCCCCTTTGGACCGCAGCAAAAAAATTAGGGCCCAGGGCCCTAATTACAGGATTTACGGTATCCAACATTCGTGACCGAATAAATATAGCTTCTTCGCACCATTGGTGCCGTACCTGTAACCTGAGGTTCCTGATATGTACTTAGACTTACCTGGAGACCAGCTTGTGAAACAGAACAAGACAACTGTCGTTCCACGTTCACGTGCCATCGTTTTCGAGGAACGCCCCCTAGCCGGTGCAGGTGCGCGGTCATATGCAAAGAATTGCATGTCATTCGGAAACAATCGTTGAGACAACAATATAGCCTTATCAGGTCAGTTCTACAGAAAGGAATCTTGCTGATGCGACTGCAAGCAAACGTCGTACGGAAGGGTTCAAATTCACTGACAAGAACAATTCGCAAATAAATACTAGCAATGGGGATTTGACGGCTAGCCCAACCCCCCCCCC
>JNEY01000146.1:47566-58087 GCA_020875895.1 Aphelenchus avenae | reverse complement strand
CCCCCCCCAGACCCCTTCGCCCCCCCCCGGGCCGAATTTCGTCTGAGCAGCCTGCCCCCCCCCTCTAATATAGCCCCCTCTGAGAGACCTTACGAAAAATATAGCCCAACCCTCTAATATAGCCCCCCTCCCCCTCAAATAGAGTCCCATCACCAATATGTAAGACAGTGTTTCCGGAGCGCTGGTTCGTTGTATCGACGTAATGAGGTTGTGTTATGGTTGTTCATGCGCAGTCGTGCCTTAATACAAGGTATATGCTCAGAAAAAGACTAAAAAACCTAAAGTTTCAGTCGATTTCCTCGCCTTATTCACCCTTTTGCCCTACCTGTCGGCGGCTGCGGCGGGCATCTGAAAAATATAGCCCCACCCTCTAACAGAGCCCCCCCTCTAATATACCCCCCCTAGGAGAGCCCTTACAAAAAATATAGCCTCAGGGGCTATATTAGAAGAAAAACGGTACCTGTATCGTGAGCGGTTTGCAGTGATGGATGCAGCCAACGCGAATGAGATGTTACCAAATTGTGCTCTCCCGGCCTATTTTGTGCGCATAATTCAGAAGGGCGTTTATGTCCGCCTCAGATGTTCACTACTAACTTTATTAGTCCATCCTTTAGCCAAAGCGTACAAATGGTGGGTGCTTGCCTTGCATTAGGCGTGCAATCCTTCGCACTTTCGTGTTGACGAAGCCTTCTTCGCCATTGACGTCCACCGTCGCGTCTTCGGCGTCATCTGAACGTAACGTTGTCAGTATTCCCCACTGTGCAGGGCTAATCCTGACGCCCGCCTCATTGCGACTTAAGTCCATATGTCGTTTTTCTCGGACAAACAAGGCAAAGATAGGTTTTGTTAGAGAGACTGAGTACTTCTAAGCTGTGCTCGTACCTGATTCTGTGTTTTCCGCCTCGAGATCATACGCCGACGTAGCAGAGACCGCCGAGTTGGCGTGGAGCCGATCCTCGTCGAGTGCCCGTGCAGAGCGCACTTGTCTTGGATCGACGGCAACGCTGAGACCGCCAAGTCGTGTCGCTACGACTGGCAATGGAAAAATGAAGCGCGCACTGAAAAGACGAATGAGACGATTTCAAGAAAAGTAAAACAGTGACTATTGTTTTCGCTTTATCAGGATTTTGCACAAAGACCGTAGGCTCGCCGATCAGGGGCAGCGTTGGCTTCATCTGTGTTAAATTCAAACTTCTTTTGGTCGCGTAAACTGGTAGCGTTGAATAACAGTTCACAATTTATATTAACATTTAAAAATTGAAGTAATTCCGTCACTAAGGACTAATGTCTTTTCGAACATGTCGCTATGCGCATGTTTTGCAGCCGAGAACACGCAGTACATAAATTTTTAGTTTTGCGTATTTCTGCTATAACCCTAGAATCTCTCGAAAAACCCACCTACTTAATCGTCGGTAGGAGGAGGAAGGCAGTGACACAGCAAGACATGCGCGTAGGAGCGGACTGCATGCCGCTGAGTTGTAATGAAGGCTGCGTCGTTATGCAAATCATTGGCACTTCAAAAAACGACTCGTCTTTTACAGCGCCGACTCAGCCTCTTTTGCGTCATCAAATAAGCCCATAGGCGGTCAACCGGTCTCGAATTCTGGGTACAGTTGCAAATGCGGATGTTGTCGTCGCGGCCGCCGACATGCAACTTGGGAGAAAAGAGGGCATTTTGAGCAAAACAAGGAATAAAGTACACACTGTGTAGGAGAAAAATATCTACACTTCCTCGAGCCTTGTTCCTGATTCGTTTGTTAGTGGAAAACGTCTGCGGAGTTGCTCTAATTTTATCAACTTGCACAAGAGCGAATAAGTTCCGGGAACCGCCCGACACGCACCGTTGTTTGCGCGTTGTACACGCCCGACGGAGTCCCGCAGCAGCCAAGTGGTCGTTCCTTGTACTAATGCTGATGAAATTTTCCACCAATAAAGTCCATGTTCCTGAGTCCTTGTTCAAGAAAGTTTTTCTCTTTGCCCTTACTATATTTATCTGCACTTTATACCAGGAAAAATGTCTTCCACGATTTTGTTTTCACTTGCCGGAACTGGAAGTCACAAAAGGGTAAAAGAATACGATCCTAATCTACTTTTACAATTTTTCGTGGTTATCGCATTTATTATTTCTGTATCACACATTCATGCTCCGCTGATGGATGTGATGCGCTACAAAAACCATAATGAAGCATGTGACGCCCGCATAGACTCAAAATGGCAAAAATTGCTTCAGTACGTTTTGGCTTTCCAAAAGAACGTTAAGGCGTAACTGGGCCGGGCAGCTCTCCTTTTTAACGCCGCTTGGCCGGTTCCGCTGTGAGTTGTGGTCAAGATATTAAGAAATTTGTTCGGGCAAGTATTTCCGGCTTTAAGAACTAAGCTATCCCTGCAAAAGAACGCGTTTCTGGCCCATGACAAAGATCTTTTATTACAAACTCGTTTGCCAGAATGCAAAAGGGTTGGCATTCCATTTGCAACAACATCGTACAACATGCAACAAAGAATAACGTAACAATAGATCTCCACAAAATTACACGTAGGAAATCTTTCGCATCACGAACTGCGATGGCTGTAAACGCAGCGAAGCCGCCGATGTCTGAGCCTGGCCGAGAAGTCTCTTGATGACTTTAGCCAATGACATCCGGTAGCGCGGTGAAGTCTAAATGTACGAGTTACTTAATTTCGAATCCACTAAATAAAGTCGCTTACCGCCACGTAGACAACGAAACAAGTATTGCAGTTGATCAGAGAGAGAATGTCGAGCAGCTCGCCAAAATTGAGATAGACGAACCACTGAATCTCGTGCGGAAACAGAGCGTTCACGACCGAGAGAAGGCCTGAATGTGTGGCGTAAATACGGGCATCGGTAGTCCCTAACGGACTCAGCAGGCACTATCCCCTCCCCGCCTCTACCCGTGCCGGAGCCCATGCCGTGCCGTCACTATCCTAGCACGGCACGGTACGCAAAACGGGCGTTTTCCGGGCCGTTCTCCACTAAAGCAGCACGGAACGGCGTCAGCTTCGAATCGTTCTGTGATCCGTCCCTTGCTAGAACGGAACGGAAATAGCCCTTTCTAGCCCCTCTGACGTGCCCGGCCCTTCCGTTGTCCGAACGGCACGGACCCCGGAACAGCTCGCTTGTTTCACGACCAGCAAACTTCAGTACCTTGCGGCAATTCCGTGAAGAGAAATGCCGACAAAAGAACGACGATAATTTTCGTCGTCCTTTCCTTCGGGATCATAAGGCCAGCGGAAGAAGAGCGTCGGGTGTCGGCAAGGAGAACCGTCCGGCATCGCTTGCTTTGTTTCAAGGTCCTCAGTAGAGCGACTGTGACTATCAGCATCATTGCGCATGGGAGAATCTAGAGGACACTCAGCTTGGTTTGAACAGACGGGATAAACTTTACCTTGAAGAAGAAGCCGCTCAACCAGAGGTTGATTTTGAAAAGCGAGCATGCTTGTAGCGGTCCAACGCCCGAGAGGTTAATTCTGTACAGGGCGCTGGTGGTTTCCGTCGGAAGTGAGACGCGCTCGATGGAATGGAGGCAGATGGCCGGAATACAGAGGACTGCGATCGCCAGACACATGGTCGATACAGTTCTAAACAGAGTCGCTCTAATAACAAAAGTTTTGCTATTAGAGTTCACGGAACCCGCGGGAGCTAAGAAAGATTCTTATATACTTTCTCTCTGCGCTTAAGCACTGCATTTAGGAAGGATTACTGATCCCATTTCCGTATGATTCCATGCCGAAAAACGGTATGGGAATGTCCAGAAAATGAGTGACGCGAACAGGGGGAAGGAGGGGGTCTCGGATCACCGTTACGTGGTCGGATCAACCGGGTTCTAAACACGTCTGGTCGGGCATCACTTTTTTTGGCCTGCTCCCTAGGGCCTAGCGTAAGCGCGCCCTGGTTAGGGACTCAAAAGTTGATACAATTTTGTCAACTTTTAAATTGTCAACTGGCCAAACTAGTTGAAAAGTCTCTCTGGCGGCGCTTGCTGCCAACGGTCCGGTTCGGCAAGGCCCGGGCTGCCTCCGGATCCCTGTCCGTGCCTGATTTTTTAAGTCCCGCGTTACCGCTCTTTCGTGACTCAAAACAGTCGTCCTACCTTGAAATGTTGAGGTGCCGCCACTGGTTGGTCAGCGTCCGAACCGACCAGTAGCGAAGGCACGCAGCGGCAACCACGCAATAGACCGTAACGGAGTGAAGCGCAACGCTGAAGACGCTATAGACGAGCAGGAACACTGTCCACCAGAATTCGAAGCCGGCCGGAGGTTCCGTCAGTGTGCCAGGAGACCCGAATTGAAAGACGAACACGCTGTAGAGGCACACGGTGGCGATGTCACAGATAGCGATGAAGATGAGCTAAATGAGGCCAGGCTAAGCCATGCCGCCACAGCCATGACAGTTTAAGCGAGCCTACCAGGCGATTGACGGCGTTTCGCCGCATTTCAAACGGCGACAAGACGGCGATGTGTAACACATTCGTGGTCACACCAAGTAGACAGAGCACTAGCGCGAAGCTCTGGTGGACGGCAGCGTAATAGCTGAAACGGCGCATTTTTTAGGCCACACACTAAATGCAGGAATTGGCATTCAGAAAAAGAGTTGCAAAGACCCAAAGTAACGCTATAAAATAAAGTTTCAAGTCCATTAAGTGATTCGTTTGACAAGTATTTCCATGGACCTTTTCTCAGCGCGAACCTCAAAGTGTAAGATCTGGAACTGGCATTTTGATACTGATCTCTTCTATTCAGGGTGTACGAGCCTTGGGGTACAGGGTCGACATTTACGGCCCGCACAACATACACCAACGTACCTTGACATTACCGCGACGACGTCTAGGATTGTCACGATTGAACTGTCATCGGTCAAGCTGAGCAAGCTCTCCATCTGGCCACACTCCATTCTTGTGGTAGAAACGCTGGCTGCGCTGCAGGTGCAGTTTCTGTTTTATGCTACCTATAAGTACCTATAAGCTTAGAGCGTTTTCGGAAGTCATAGCCCTATTAAGGTCATCGCGGGATATCATTAAGACACGTCAAGCAGGCACCTTTCTAGCTCTATGAATAGGGTCAAAGAAAGAGATAGGTATATCTGGGTGTCACGTCGTAGACCTCGAACATTCGAAAATACGTCTCAGCTGCCACCAATTACGCGGCTACGCGAAAGCGTTCTTTGACAAAGCGTCAACGGCGGGCCCCCATTATTGTTGACAGCTGATGCTCCTTGCCCCTAAGCCGAAGGCATTGAGGTCGCAAAAAAATGGACGCGGAACTTTCGCACGCTTAGTGATGCATATTAGTGCGCGAATAGCGGAGGGCTCTTGGAGAATTTGTTCTGTTTGCGCTCTCTTCCCCGTGCAGAAGCCGGAAAAACAAGGGTTATGATCCACGTTCTGCGGTAATCATGTATAATTCATTCAGGGAAGAAGAACTCGATTGGAAACTAAGCCGAAAAACGGCGTGTTTGCCCCAGCGGATTTTGCCAACTGTTCCTGGTAACTAATCCTGGCGTGCGAGAACGGAGATTAACTGCTTGCAAGAAAGAAGGCCGCATGTAAAGTCGCGGTAAAATCTCCGACTCAGGGAATCTGTGGACGGATAATCTCAGAATTAGGCACTTATCGACAAAGCCCGAAGGAAGTGGTCTTTTACTTTTTTAGGTTCGCTGAAATGCAAGCCTTGGCATTGACAGTGACTGTCAAACCATCTTTTTGACAGTCACTAGATATCCTCATACTTTTAGAACGTGGCAGTGAATGAACACGGAAAACTTTGCACTCTAATGGAAGGTGGAAAGTTCCCTTCCTCTGCTTACATCCAGGCCTTAGGGGCTGGTACCTGCTGGTACGAATAATGACGTCGCCGTCACTGCTCGTTATTTGGGAAAAAGGCAGAAGTCTAAATAATCTGCCCTCAGGCCCTGCATGTCGGGAAGGAAAGTCCGGACCGAGAGTTGGCTTATTCAACCAAGAAAACAATGAGATGAGGCCGAGACATCTTCCGATGACGACCGAGACCCATACCCCAGCCCTGCCTCATCCTCTCCGTCGCGTAGCATGAAACAATGTAAGAAATTACCGAATTTCCCCTCAAACGATGCCACCGCGCATCGCTAACATCTGCGAGACCCGCGAGTTTCAGCGGTTGTTATGCGAACTTCTTCGCAGCTCTCGCGTAATTTTAGCAACCAATCCAAAACACCTTTCAAACCTTGTTTTCTATGCGCACGGAGATGCGGTTATCTCCCTTTGTCACCGAAGCCGAGTGAGTAATTTAATTTTGCCGCACTTCCTCGCATGCGTCCGGTTGCCGTTTCCATCCAAAGAACTTCGGAAAAGTAAGAGGCTTGGTACACAGATATTTTTTGAGTGAAGACTGGCTAATGTCGCTTGAATGCTAACTGAAGTATGCTCAAAACACTGGATGCTGTTTTTCGAATGCGGAGGAGCACAAAGTTTACGGAAGCGCTGGGCTCAATCTCTAACTACAAATTCCAGCCTTCAAACAAGAGCTGATCGAGAATCCGCTCGCGCAACTTAAGCTAAGGACCTATATTCCATGCGTCGATCGGGAATGAAGAATGAGCACGCCGGAATGCACGCGATCTCTAAGGGACACCTTTGCAATAAGGTCACGCATTTTTGCGAAAAAAGTCTTTCGGAGAATTTGTACGCCATTTTCCCGAGAAGTGCCACTATCGACACGCGTGCGCTAACGTCACGCAACCAACTTTCTGTGTCCCGGTTCCACGACGCCCGCATCTTTGATTTTCGGCCTCCATGTTGTTTTTATGCGACCCTAATAACATGGTCCCCTATATGGCATGAAGACCCTTCTTCTCTCCCTGATGGGCTAACGCATGCTAATTCGAAAACTTTCAGCCAGGTATGCCACCGTGCAACGGCAACGCCGGAACACAGTAACACAAGCAAAGCAAAAACAAAGCAAAAGGCGGAAACACATTTGACTGGTCACCGTATACTAGTTCACACTTTTGACTGCAAAGAACTTTTCTAGAAGTGTGTGTGTAAAAGAGTAATCAATGAGTCAAGGCATAGAGGTTGGCGAACCACTGTAAAGAGAGAAAGATGAAACATATGTTGACTCTTATGCGAACAGGGAAGTTATCGTGTTATTCCCACTTGCGGCAGTGTAACATGATCCAGGATGGGGCTAATAGCACGGCACAAACAGCGACTTCGCTGAGCGAGAATTGCTTCCGCGACCAGTGAAGCTAATATTCACAACAAGAGTGCTTGTACTTTACAAATTTGCATGGGACTAATGGCAAAAACGCGTGTTGTCGGTTCTCTACCATGGACTAGCCGAATTGTCATGTTGCTCGAGTTGTAGTATGCTAATATCCCATGTGTATGTATGTAGTTCGCTGTACTTGAAGTAAGCCAGCCTGGCTGCCGAATAAATGCCTTGTTCTTACAACTTGGGGGCTCGAAATCCGAGTCATGCTGCACGGTCGGGTTTGGGGCGTCTGGTAAACACTTTGAGTGGAGCACAGACACCGCGTAAACACTTTGAGTGGGACTTGTAAACAGGAGATGGCGGCGATAAGCGCAACAAAGAGACAAAGATGCGAGGCCGACTTGGACGTACCAACCACAATGACGGCCCGAGACATCGCGCCGCCCATCGGTGGCAGGAATCGGTGGCAGGAGTGGCGAGCAAATCATATGCGTTTTTGAAACGCTGGCGGATAGCCGCATGTAGCTCCGGTGCACAACAAGATAGAGGCCCAGCGTCGCCCAGTTTTGCCCGAACGCTGACTTATATTTCCGTTTAATGCTCTCGCAACCACCACCAGCCATGGACGACCCTTTGGACCTTCAGGGCAACTACTTGGTAGGTCGGCGGCATACCAACCGTCCCACTAACAACACTGATGCTTGGCATACCCATTGAATAAGGATTGACCAATGAACGTCACAAGGCAGTACCTAACATCGGCAATTGCAGCAGCTGCTACAGAGGTTCAATGTCACTACGGCTGGCCAGCTTGAACAGCCACTGCGCAACCTCAGCGTTGATGATAGCTCCGTTCAGACAGTCCCTTCACAGGACCCTAAATGGCGCGACACGGTCAAGGAACGCTGCGAAGGGTCCACGATCACGAGCAGTTTCTGCAACAACCAGTTCACCGACCCGATGAACATCACGGCGATGGCCATCAAACAGTCACCGCTTGACCCGAAGCTGCCATGTAACTACTGTACCAACACCGGCATCTGACTCGAGGAGTTGATCCCGGCGACGATGCTCACAGGACCATTCAAGGACTGGTCGGTGTCCACCCCCATGGGCTTGGCCACTTGGCGGCGGTCTGCACATCGGACAACCTAGCGAGGGATGAGAAGCTGAAGTGGTTCGCGGCGGGCACGGATACTCTCCCAGCGAGCGTCAGTGCAGAGGAATGGGTCGAGCGTGCGTTGCGCGCGTTCATCCTGGAATGCGAGCACCGTCGGTTCGCGCTATTCCTCGTCGCCACAATGCCTTTCGTCTACGATGAACGCCAACCGGTCAACGTCACACCGTCGCACGTGACCTGGAGCACTTGGCGGTCCACGTCCTGGCACGCACGTTCATGATTCGGAACCGCTTCGTTATCCTCGGCGGCTCCAACGCAAAGCTTTTGGCGTCTGCCTTGGGCAAGGACGCACAGTACGTTCGTCGCACCACACGCTGCCGTCACGCTTCTACACGGACTTGAAGGCCGTCGCAAAGGACCGCTTGGCGGTTCTCGCGGAGCAGCTGCGGGACATCAGCCGGATCGACGAAACTCACGCCGTCGACTCGGAGGACACCTTACGTCCCAGCGCCCTCGAAGCAGTCAACACGGTCGTCAAGAGCACCATCAGGGACACCCTCCACATGCCAGCGACGGTACGAAACGCCTTGGGCGTCAATAATAAGTCCCTTCTGCAGGTGTCGAAGTTCCCCACCGGCGAGAAGCGCAAGCGGAAGCTGCCCGACGAAGAGCGCCCGAAGCCCAAACTGGCGTCACAGATCGTCGTGCCGGCTAAGAAGAGCCGTGAGGGCACCGGCTACAACCGCGGCGGCTAGTTGTAGTATGCTAATATCCCCTGTATATGTATGTAGTTCGCTGTACTTGGAGTAAGCCAGCATGGCTGCCGAATAAATGCATTGTTCTTACAACTATCGTCAGAACTATGCAAGTTTATTGTTGGACGGCGGACAGTTCATGTTGTGTTTGGGAAATTGTGCAACTCGACGCGTCCCCTACCCACGATGAACAGCTTTGACATTCAACAACCATCTCGTACAAATGTGACTTTATCAAAGCATGTTCTGGACAACGCCTAACAAGAAATAGTTCAGTGGAAGAAATAAATGCTAGCTATATACAGATATTCGACAAATTAACGACTTCGAGTGAAGAGGCACTGGATCGGCGAAAATGAGCAAATGCGGTAAGCCGACTGTATGCGTCGCGACCGCCGCGAATGAGGCTCTATGTTGATGAGCGGTTTCGGTGATTTGCCGCTTCTGTTTAGCTACAGCAGCGAGTTCGACACTTGAAGTGCTAAAAGAATTAAACTGAATTGACGAAAGCGCGACTTTCACAGAACTCGACGGTTATAATATTACCTAGGATGATATGATATTTCGGATATCGAATCGGAGGATTTCGGAGGATGATATCGAAAGCGAATGATATTTCCACAGGACAGCTATAACAGCATAGTAGAATGAAGACTAAGAGCGAAAGCTTCCTGGTCGCAGGTAATTCATAGACATCAAGAAGGTAACCAGTAGATAGAGATTGACTTACTGATCGACTGCGGAAGGCCGACATCTCCTTGAGGGCAAGCACCCCCGAGGGTACGCGTCTAGATGTTGCAGCCGATGATGTTTTTCAGCCGATCACGTTATCGGCTAGCCGATTACGTTATCGGCTAAACCTTCAGCCGATAACGTTATCGGCTAGCCGTTCACGTTATCGGCTGAAATTTCAGCCAATACTGTTAAAAAATATCATCGGCTAGCCGATAACGTTATCGGCCAGCCGACGATGTTTTTCACAATATCGGCTGAAATTTTCGCCGATGGTGTCTTTTAAACATTGTCGGTTAGCCGATGGTGTTTTTAACATTATCGGCTAGCCGATGGTGTTTTTAACATTATCGGCTAGCCAATGGTGTTTTTAACATTATCGGCTAGCCAACCGTGTTTCTACACTCAGAATTGTTTAAAAGCGTGCACTCCCCCGTTCAAACTCCCGCCGCTTATTGATTTGCTGACAGACGCACCAACTTCCTTGGCGGCCGCTTGTTTGTTGCTTCCCCGACACTCACGCTATTCATCGGCTAGAGCCAGCTACCTTGCGCGTGCAAGCCATTAAGTTTTGCGCGAAATGGCTGAAGCTAACGCAGGGGATGCTGTTGTATCCTCGCAAAATTCCACCGACGGTGCTGCGTCGCAGCCGTCGCTTGAGCAGAAGTTCTTCCACCTTTTCGACACTTACGCCGCTGGGAAGGAGAC
>JNEY01000145.1:225542-287699 GCA_020875895.1 Aphelenchus avenae | reverse complement strand
ATTTTGGCGTACACGATGGCGAAGTTCGGCATGTCTATGTGCGTCCTTGGACACGCGGAGGAGTTTCGCCAGTACGGCGTAGCAGTGAACGCACTATGGCCACGAACCGGTATCTGGACGGCAGCACTAGAGATGCTTGGAGACGGTAGGCGTCAGCAACATGATACACTACAATCGCGTTGTCTTAAGGAGAAGGCAAGAAGAGCAGCCGCAAGCCGGAGATTATGGCGGATGCTGCATATGTTGTTCTCAGCAAGGACTCTCGTTCGTACTCGGGCAATTTCACGATCGACGATGAAGTGCTGCGGGCAGCTGGAGTCAAGGACCTCGACCAGTACGCATATGACCCGAGTAAGGTCAATTTGCTATGAGGAATAGATGATTCGTCCAGATCTCTTAATAACGTCTAAACTGCACATGCTTAGATGCTGAGCTGATGCCTGACTTCTTCGTACCCGGTGTCAGTTACCACCGAACCTTGGGAACCAACTCGAAGATTTGAACATTACCTATCAATCAGTTACCGTTTTTGACTCGATTTGTCTAGTTTGTTCCTTACCTTATACCATGAAGATAAGGGATGCTCCTCTTTTGCCTAAGTCAGTAGAATATTTTCGGTATGTTCTACGTTATGCTGGAACAAACAAAGTGCCTCAACGACTGAATGTTCGTGGTTGTAGGGCTCTGCGATAGGGTTCTGTCCGTATTTGTGTAGTAGGAATCCGAAACGATGCTCTTCTGTTTGGTACCAGTGTCTCTCTTCCACTGTTGAAATTTCTCCATGCTGCTTACATTCGATGGAAATAGATCGAGATACCCGTGCGAAATGTGTTCATTTCCGGTCAAAACTGCAGTGAAGAAGTGTCCTGACAGACTGAGCACATGCCCTTACCGGGACTTGCTACGAACCCTCAGTAGCGCCCTAGAGTAGCTGCTAACTTCCTGCTGCTTTCCTGATGGCACAATCGTATTTTAGCTTGAGTGTCTTGCCAAATTAGCGAGAAGTAAGAAGAAGGGCCAACATGGGAGTCTTCAACGGTATACGTTAGCGGTGTTGCCAGAAGAAACTTCACTTTCGGCGCACATCTATGTCCCAAAACACCTTCTCTCGCACTGACTCATAGAAACAACGTGTGCAGGTGACAAAGCATCCCTCATCAGGATTTCTCCGAGTTGCGTCCGCTATCATCAACTTCGCCCATCATTCCGTGTCGCTTGCATACGTCATGCCGCGTTGGCGATGTGTTCGTAATTGCTTGTGGCAATGGACTTGCAAATTACACGACTCCATTCAACCCTCCAACAAATTCACTCCCAACGCATTCTCTGCAAACAAAACAACCACGTAAATTATGGCCGTACGATGTCATATAGGTACGAACGTGGCGGATGGAGGGGTGGTGGAGGCGGCGCGATCCACCCGTAAGTATGACAGGAATATGCAAGCTAACTTTACGCTTAGCAACCGCAGTACACGGCAGAAACGAGCGGTACGTTAAGGCAGTCGCCGACGCCGCAAAGAAGGAGAGCAGAGGATGCCGAATCGAAGAGCACACAACCATCGCCAACACCGTCGACTTCACAAGGCGCACAACCGTCTCCTCGGCCTTCTATCAAGGAGCGAGTATGAAGTCCGGACAGCCTTTAGCAAAAATGACCCATTCAGATCGTCCCAGTTACTCTTCCGGTCTACCGCCTGACGCCTGAAGCCGTTGAGCGCTGCTCTCCGCCTCTTCGATGATAATCTGGCACTTACTGTGTTTACGCAGGTTCGTCCATGCTAGAGCTGGCACTCGTTGAACCTTTGTTTACAGGAGTATCTTTCCGACGCGAACACCGGCTATCACGTGATCAGTGCAATCGGCGCGCGGGAACGGGAAAGTCAACGCTGCTAAGTATTCTGCCCGGCAACGAGTCGCTGGACCTCTACAGGTCAGTAACGGCTTGCATCCGGCCTGCAATCAACGCGTAGGGTCTGCTAGGCTAGTTAACATCACCCCACCCTACTGCCACATGACTCGCTAAGCATGAAGGAACATGATTCAACGACAGTGAGACCCTAAAGCCTGATCCGCAGAATTGACGATCTTTACGAGGTTTCTTTTCAGGCAGTACGTGTTCCGTCCATGCTCTCGAGAAGCGCTCGAGTCGTGCCGCTACCAGTCGACGAAGATCTACGTATACATGATGAAGGCGATAACGACCGTTCTTAAACGTCAGGTACGCAAGCTCATAACCCAATCGGAAAAGGCTAATCGTGTGTTTTAGATTCTGAACATCGCTACCATACTGGACGACTGGCTACGATTCCAGCGTCGACACACGGAACTGAGGCGGGTGTTTGAGGGATTTTAAGCGGAGGTAAGGCACCAACAACGAAATACAAAGCCCTCAGCTTTTTTAGCGCCACTTTTTGCGCATTTAAACAAAGTTCTATGTACTGGTAGTTGCAACAGGTCCAAAAAAGTCGTCGTTTTCGCACGAGACTCCGCCGTTAAACCAAGGAATACTCGAATTCCACTGAGAAAACATAGGATATATGCACGAGATTTCAGCCCAAACAGCACACTGTGCCGAATGTTATCACTTCATTTCAGGCCGCCTAGCTACTCACGTTCCTCTTCGAAGTGTGCCAGACGCTTCTGTTCTGCGTCGACTGGCGTATCGACATGAACGCTATCCCGATGCGCACGTATGTATTCGCCGAACTGACCCCGGAAGAAGCTGCCGGTCGGAAGCGCGAAGTCAATATCGGTATTTGATTTTTAATGCTTTAGGATACTAATATGTAACTCGCTTAGTTATCGTCCACCATCGTGCAAAAAGATGCGCGAATTCTCCGCGGCATTTTCGAGAAACACTCGACTCAAAGATGCGGTGGCATCTCAATGGGTCGCATGGGCTTCCAGCAGTATGAAACGATCGAACCGGACGTCAACTACGTGCTGCTGAGCTACATAAAGCCGTGAGGGATTAACGTTGCTAGCGATGCGCCAGGGCCGCACGGTAAGCGATTACAGCGTCGCTGGATATCAAGCGTTTCAAGCCTAAATCACAGCTTGGTCCTCACATAGAATCCCAGGGAACGAAGTTCCCTGTTATTTGCGCACCGAAATTTGTCGTAAATTTTTATTGGTAGCACATCTGCTCCATGTTTATTGCTGTTTGGCGAAGACGCTGGTTCATAGAACGCGGTTCAGCATATTGTCAAGCTACCCTTCTATCAAGTGCAACCTAATTTCTTAAGGTACCAGTACGCTGTACGAACCTGGCAGTATATGCGGCATGAGTTGGCTGACTACGACTCCGCGGAGTCGGATGAGATGCTGCCTCGCAGAATGCTGGTAGAGAATCGACATCGCACCCGACAGTACGGTCGCAGCGTAACGGACGCTCGTCGGTTACCTCTCCAATACGGTTGGAAGACAGCGAAGAAGAGATGACGAATGATTCTCGAAGGTCCCTCTATTTATGTTTGCGCTTGTTGTATGTCTGATAATGTTTTCACAAGACCTTAAACATACTCTTTCACCGTGCTGAGCTACCGAACCCCTATGGATTTGTGTCCAGTACTTACCTTGGAAGGATTGAAGTTAAAAACGCCGCTTACTGGCTAAGGCGTTCCGAAGATGGGCATCGACTAACAGCCCGCATGGAACGACGCGAGCTTGTATTCACCGCGCAGGTCGCGGTTATGTGCCTTCTATGGTACGGCAGTAGTTCGGCACAAAATATCGTCAACAAGCTCACATTACAGGTGCGTAATTCAACTCGCTAGGCTTAACAACCACTGGATGGGGCCAGCGGAACGAGGGGGGGGGGGCAATGGTTAACATTGCGTAGGTCACTATAGGTAGAACGTCCATACATAACGCATTTGCGACGTAGAATGTTAGCTCTGTGAAATACTAGCGAACAAAACAAACACCCAGGTCCACAGCCGGAAATTATGAGGATCAATGTAACGAAAAATCACCTTTAGAGCTACCCGTATCCGATGACGATCGCCTTATCAACACTACTCAACAACGTTCTCTACGCGATACCTCTTTCGAAGATTCTCAAAGTGCAACCGGTGCGTGCAAGTTCCTCCTACGTTGTGCGCACGATCGTCCCCATCTCCATCGGTCGGGCAGTCGGCGTCGCTAGCGCCTACTTCGGGCTGTGGAAAGTGCCTGTGTCCTACGCGCAAACGGGTTCGTTACTACCGACGGAGGTGGACGAAATCTTCGTCTCCAATGCTTTAGTGAAAGCGACGATGCCGATCTTCACGGTTCTCATTTCGCGGCTGATCCTGAAAGAAAGGCAGAGCCGACAAGTCTACGTGTCACTGCTTCCGATCGTCGTCGGCGTATTCATCGCGTCTGCGACCGAGCTGCAGTTCAGTTCGATGGGCCTGTTCTTTTCGCTTTCTTCGACGTGCACTTTTGCCGCGCTCAGCGTTCTAGCGAAAAAGGCAGGTCCCACGCGCGCTGACAATCGAATGTAAAGTTCAGGTTTTCGATGATACGGGTATGCATCCGATCGCGCTGCTCTCGCTGAACAGCCAGATTGCGGCCATCATTCTCTTCCCGTTATGGGCGCTCAATGACGGCTTTGCAATGTGGAGCAGCTACACATCGGTAAGGAAGTGTGGCAACTACAAATGTTCGACAACAATGACTCGCTGATAACAAGCTGTGCTGCGTTGCGATACTGAGCTTGTAAAACGCCACCAGAGCTCGCATATAAGATGTCACTGTTGTTTCGCTTAAGCACGAAACTGCGTAGGCGTAGCGTCAATTTTATGTTCTGCACTAGGCCACACCAGATCCGCGACAGTGCACACGGGCTAAAAGTGTTACCGCTAAGACTGATCCCCGCGAGAAACTCCCTTTTCTGTGTCAGCGCGCTTACGTTCTTCTTTTCAGATCGACGCTGCTCAAGCACCCGACCTGCACTTCCTGATGATGGTCTCCTTCTCGGGCATCCTCGGCTTCGTCCAGAGCCTCTGCGCCTTCACTCTGATCCACCAGTTGACTACGCTTTCGTATGCAGTGTCGAATGCGTCAAAACGGCTAGCCGTGATATCGCTCTCGTTGCTTACGCTGCACAACCCGGTCACCTGGCTGAATCTCTTTGGAATGATGCTGGCCATCGTCGGGGTGTTTCTCTATAACAGGGTAACTGGATGCTGCATTGCCCGTCACGCCAGTAGTTGTTTAGGTGAAGTATCATGAGCACCGCGGACGTACTTCACCCGCCTTCTTGCGCCGAAGGGACAACAAGCTAGTGTTCGACATAGGCCACATGCGGTCCACCAATAGCGACGTCAGGTGCGTGCTAAAAACCCGGGCATTTATCTTGACTTCGTTGTTTAGGTTACTGCTCTCGGCTAACTGAACTCAAGCGATTGGCTTTGTTCTACTTTATAAGTGCCTTCGCCTCGTCTTTCACCTCGTTTCGATGATTCACTTCTTGTCTGCATAGTCCGCTTGATGCCTTAGCTGTGATACTTCCTTTTATCGTTGCTGTGATACCTTCATGCCACTTAAGCGGGGTTAATAAACGGTAGCTATGTTCAAACCAAAAAGCATCGTGTGCTTTTGGTCCGCAATTCTTGAACAAAAAATCACACAGTTTGCCGTAGAGGCTGCCGCTCATCAAATCAATACGAAGAAACGTTGGATCCGGTACACTTTAAGTTATTCACATGACCCAAACAGCCGGGATCACAAAATGCGCATCTCAACCTTGTGACTGGTCCAGCACTGAACAACCTTTAAAGCCGAACATGTTCGAGGTATTTTGCCCCAAATGTCGGAACAAGATCTGATCACGTTGCTGGTGGCTTAATGAATGTAAAGAGGGCTGACTTTTACTCACAAGGCCGCCTAGACTAGGCCAAGAAGGGCGGACACCTGACCCTGAGAGCAATTACATGAGTACGTGGACGCAAACGCTAGTAAGGTAATGAGCCGCCGATGGACTTGCAAGAGCAAATTCCGCGAGGTTTGCCATATTTTGCTTCAAATGTTGTTGGCCTAACTGTGGTTGGCCTTTTTTGTCTCTATTGAGGCTCCGTTTATTCACGGCTTACTTCATGAGATGAATGCCAAAGCGGCAACGGTCAAGAACCTTGAGTACCGTTAAATGGAAATAACATTAGTGTAAAGAAGAACAAAACAAAGAATAGAAGCGGAGGGAAAATAAAGCGATTACGTAAGCATAAACAAATAACAGTGCGTGATTCGGTGTAGATAAAATAAGAAGGAGATCGAAAGAAACTGCTGGAACCGTACAAAACCAGTAGGATGTTTGCTGGCGGCACACGTGGAGAGTGAGAGAAGTCAACTTAGGTGTAAGATCGCGTGTAGTATTGAACTAATTATCGGTACTCCTCGGCCTTGGACGTGCCTTCGTCGTCCGAGAGTTCCAAGCGTCCGTTCACCTTGCCGCTGTCCTTGACGTCGACGCTGGCCTCCTTGTTTGCCCTCGCTAGCGGCGCACCGAGAATGGCTTCCAATCGTGGCGTCATGAACTCTTCCAGCTCGTTGGCGCACTAAACCGGAACGTGCACCAACACGATCGCAGACACGTCGTTCATAGGCTTGACGGTACCTGCGCCACTTCGGAGTCGTCCTCGTTGAAGAAGTGGCAGTTGTCGAAGACGAGGCACGCGTCCAGCCACACGTCCACTGGAGAGGCGTACTCGAGCCGCTTCAGCTTTGTGATCATCGTCCGCATGTCCATAGGGCGCTTGATGACGTCGTAGTACTGGGGCACCTAAGCTGGTGGCAGGCGTTGCGAAATAGAGAACATGATACGCACCTCTCGCGGAACCGGGGCAGCAAACGGTTGTCCGAACGGCTGTGCGATACACTCCCGAATGAGCTTCTCGCATTCTTGGTACTGCTCCTTCGCCTTCGAGTCAGTAGTGCGAAGGCCAGCGGCTGCGCGCGTAGCGACCTTTTCTGCAACGATGAATGCTAACTCAATTCAAATCGATGCATCAGGCGGTGCATCAAAACTTACCAACGACACGTCGTTTCCTCCTTGACCGAGCGTCGCCATCGTCACTGTCCCCGTAGACGTAGTCCACGTAGCGCTTGGAGCGACGCTTGCGTGAAGAGTCACCGTTCTCTTGGCTATGACTTGAGCTAAACCTTTCATGCGTTTACAAAAGTTGACGTCCGCTCAATTCAAGAGTGGACGAATATACGCTTACCCATCGTTCGAGTGCTCTCGGACATTGGCGGAACCGTTTTCATGAACTCCTAAATCGTTCACTTCGTCAGTACTAACGCCGTTAACTGATTGTTCGTACCGTTAGCGTGCCCGTTCGTCTTGGCGTCTTGCAGCGCCTCAAGCGCAGCGCAGCGATTGCATTTCCAGCTCCAGCCGTCCACGTAGGCTCGCTCATTCGTCTCTGTCTCCTTCAGGCAAGCGTTGTGATAGCACAACTCGCATTCGACGCAGCGCAAGTAGGCTTTTCGGTCGTCCAACTTCATTCGGCATCGATTGCACTTTGGCTGAAACATACGTCGTAGTGGTCATCATTAGGAAGAAGACGGTACCGTTCTCGCATCCAAATGAGGCCACGCAATCGCGTCCTGAATGACGGAAAGGTAGAGCGCTAAAGCGGACGCTGACTGGCACTGCAAGAGACCGGTCTGCCAGTGGATCAGCGACGTAGTGGGCACGAAATAAGGACCTAAATGCGTCTGGATACATCGCCAAACCGGCGGGAAGCGTTTTTTACCTTCGTCGTCCTTCTCTTCTTGGCTGAACGGAGGGCGGAAACAGTCTATGCTGATGCCATCGGATACTTGGAAGAGAGCAACGCATAACCTGGAAAGGACTTTGTCAGCATTGTTGTACTGCGGAATTTGGGCCACATTGCTATCTAGCTAGACGAATAAAAACGTACTTCTTCGCTTCACTTAGCGAAGCAAGGTCTTCTTCGGTGAAGACAACGCTTCTCTCTGGCGAGTGTTCGAGACGGACAATATTGTCGACGCAGAACGTGGCAGTGTCGCCCTTCTCCAGCAGCGCTTGTCGCCATTCGTTGCGTGACGATGCGGTGCATCTAATCCTCCCGTATGCCTTCGAAGAAATCTGAACTTGTGACGTTGAAACAGGCAAAGCATACGGAATGAGTGTAGGAGCCGTTGCGTACAGGGGGATAACGAAGCTACAGCCACAACAACTTGCTTTTTCTTCGAAATCGAGGATTTCTTTCCGCACTTGTTCCATGAAGCTTGGGGACGCCGTTGGTGCTTCGACTTCTGGCTTGACATGTAGGCCAAATAGGACGCCAAGGAGGACTTCTCCCGTCTCCTTAGACTTAGGCAGTGATGCCAACGATGATGTGAAGATATCCTTGACGGATGAGAGCGTGTCGGCTAGCTCCATTTCTCGAAGACCTCGTGGATTGCAAGCGGCGATGAGCTAAATCAGTTGTTAAGGATTCCAGCTTGTCGGTGCGCTAAATCGTTTCCACGAAGAAGAAACAGGACTTTTACTAGCCCATACGGTGCTCAAAACGTAGGTTCTCGCTATCATGCCCGTGGCAAAATCAGGACCTGCTTTCGATAGTCGCACGCTGAGCGGAGCACCTTAATCCCTTCCCTTGGCTCTTGAGACCGCAACCTGAATGTCACATCCCGTCTTGTTTACTTGCAGTATCGTCTGTTTCCTCCGCAGGAATTCCTTATCAAACGTTTATAGACGCTCTCTATCACTCATGAATAAGGCATAACCTAAGGCTTTCGTTTTCGCCAAACGCTTTGTTAAGTCCAACCGCCAACCCGGCAAAGGCACGCCACGTTGAAGAAAATATGGATGCAGTGGACTAGGAGCTAGTAAGAAACAAAGGGACGAACAGTCTTAGCCTAGTCAAGAAAGTCAAGCACACATAAAAACCATTCGAAGTCTACTAGAAAGGGGGATCTATGATAGAGGCAATTCACCGTGCTCAAGCTTGATGCAAACTAGGGCTTAAGCTTTGTTAGCGTGATTAAAACCTCTTGTGGAGCTCCGGCGACCGGAGCCTATACGTACTCCGTACTCGTGCATCTTCTACGACTCAAAGTCAAATCTATTAATGGCAATCAGTGTACTTCCACAGCAGGCACGGCTTCAAGTACTCGTCGTCACCACGAACAGCTTACAGCTACCTTCAATGGCGGCTACGTCGAGCCCTTATTCCAGGTAGAGTCTGACCAACTACAGCTCAGATGCATAGGTATATTTCTTCAGGGTGTATTTTAAGCCTTTCATCATGGGAATGTCTGAAATTATATAGAACCCTAGCGACCAAGAAGACTAGACTACGACCGCAACCAAGTTTCACCCTATCTTAAGCTCGACACTGGTCACGACCGGGGCAAACGCGACTCTTTTAACTTACCTTATCTAACGTTTCCACGTCGGTAATGGCCGACCACTTCGCGTGGTTCTTCGAAAAGTTGTGTGCCACGCAACTGTCCGAGTCTCCTGAGCAACCGGATCGTCTAGCCCACTCTGAGACGTCGTTTGCGGCCTCGTGCTTCCCGAATGTATCGTCGTCTTCGTCCAGACAACGCTAGAAAACATGCATGCGTAAGCGTATGCACGTGGCTGGTTACCTCTTCCGAGCATCGAATGGGTGTGGGTCGGTCACACGGCGGTACTTCATCCTCGGCTGGGCACTCCACCAGGAGCATCCTCAGATGGTGGACGTAGAAGTAGGAGCGATAGACGCGATCCCGTCCCAGGTAGCACATGCCAAGGCTGCCTAAAGTTGGGTAGAAACTTGACAAGTCGGAAAATGCCAATTGCTGCTTAACATTCAATCAACGAACGCGATTTTAGAAAACCCTAAGATTCCGTTAGGACTCACCGTATGCATCGTGAAGCTTCATCTTCCTTAGCCGCAACTCCTCGTCGACAATCCGACGCTGAACTTCGCGCACCTCTACGATGGATTGCGGATCCATTTCATCGTAGACGGTGTTGCACGCGAGGCAGAGTTCTTTGATCTCTTCTGCGTTGGTGACGCGCCGGCCTTCGTTCGTGGCCTTGACGTACGCGACCAACTTGTGCGTCGCTTTGCCGGGCTTCTTCGGCTGCCATAGTTTTAACTTGAGCGCTTCCTCCTCGCCGAGTTCTCTGACCTGGAAGTTCAAGCTTTAAAGCTATCTTTCGCTCACGAAAACAGACCTTGTCCTGGTGGAATTCCTGCGCCAGTCGAGCGTCCTTAGCGTCCTTCTCTTGTTGGACGTCTCGAATGCGTAGCTGCTTGAACTCTCTTCTGCGCTGGTACATGTTATCGAGGCGAGCATCGATTTCCACGCGGAACTTCATGTAGCTGAGCAATTGTTGGACGAGCACGTTGAGTATTTTCACGCGGTCTTGTGGTGTAATCTCGAACACCGTGGTCTAAACGAAGACAATATAGCTAGGAGGAAGGCGCTAGGGATGTCAGAAGATGTTAATACATAAGCTATGTGCGTTGCGAACCTCTCTCAGTTTTTCGACAATGTCCCTGTGTTCCGCAACGAACTGAAAGCCGGCATCCTCGTAGCACTTGTTGCCTCCACGTGCACCCAGATTCCGCCCGCGACGAGGCTAAGAGAACACTCCCACGCGTTCCTAGACGTCCAGACTACTTACATTGTTGTACACAAGGTAGTAGCCGGAAGTCTCTAACGTTAGCCGCAGAACTTCCGTGACCGTCTTTCGGTCCACTGGTAGATGCCGAACGCTTCGACCGAAAGCGCAGCGAAGTGTCTCATGAAGCTTGTTGATGTCACGAATGCGACTGCCGTGCACCGGATGGTCCAACTCGCAGTTGGGGTCGTTCCAGCCAACTTCTTCGGGGTTGTCGATATCCGCTAAAATGGGCGGTGATTAAGTGCATTGATAATGTTTTCCAAATTTGATGTGGATCCTCGTTTTCACTACTTGTACTAGCAACAGGCTGTCCTTGCGCTTACCTTCATCTCCGTCTTCGTCGTCGGCACACTTTGTTCTTATCTGCAGCAACATCGTAACGATGTCGAGGAAGCGTGACGTAGGCGTCCACGGCTCCATAACCGCCTTGACGAGCTCCGGAAACGAGTACTTAGCGCTACCGTCACCGGCGATGACTTCGGAGAAACAGTGCAGGAAGTTCTGCACGCTGAGAAGATCGCCGAACATCTCCGGCGCAAACCATCCCGGTAACTGGATCGGACGGAAGTCGGGAAGAGGCTACAAGTGCATGAAGCTTGGAATGCCTGCAGGTGAGAACAAACCTCTAAGTCGTCGCAGAGCAAGTCATCACGAGGCTTCTTCCACATTAGCTGCTCTTCTCGCTCTCGAAGACGCTTCTCTCGTGCCTTCTCGCGGGACTAAAGTTAACGTCATAGCGTCAAGTCGGTCATGGCAAAATTAAATGTATCACGAGCGCAGAAGGACTTAGTTAAACCGTTTTACCTCAAGTCTTGCCGAACTGATGGCCCTCGTAAGCGCCTCGAGGTCCGACGGCTTTAGCAGCCTGTCCGTTTGCCGCCATCGGGCCAGTCCCTCCATTCCTAGCCGCTCCGCCTTCTCGAAGGTTTGCTGCAACTCCTCCTGCTGCGCTTTGATCTAAAAGGGAGCATTAGTTTGGCACATTAGCCAGATGCACCTTTATTAGCAGCTCTTCCCTCGCTTTGCCCTTCTTCGACGGGCTACCACCACCTACGGAGTCTCTCCTCTTTGGCGATCTATGCGGTCCCGCATTGCCTTTGGAAGAGCGTCCTCGAGGTGTATCGGCGTCTAGAATAAGGATGGGCTAGTGTTTAGTGGTGTTGTAAGTAGCTAACCTTTTTTGTTGATTCTCCGGTTCTTGCGCTGTGGGAACTCGGGCAGTGGACCTGCGAAGACATCTTCCCATTCAAGTGTGTCCAGTCTCGTCGTAGCGACGATGCCGTTCTGAAACGCTATAGATGAGTCAGAGCCAACCAGTATTCGGAATCAAATTCAGGTGACTAGGGCGAAGCGACAAATGATATCGGTTTGCAGTTTTCCCTATGATGACTACCGCGTTTGGAAAGAGCGTGCCTACCTGTATGACGAGCTTGCCATCCGCATTGGCATCGACGACGCTCTTCAGCAGGTCCTTTATCTTCGCACGAGAGGCGAACTTCTTCGATCGCCTAAATCGTCTCCCATGCGTCGTTGCTTTCATTGCTAGGGCTTACATAATGCTTTCGTGGTCAACGTCTTCGACCACTTGACTGTCCACGAACTCCTCCAGATCGTCCAGGCTCGTTTTGCCTTTGTATACCCGCAGCGTGTAGGTAAAGTAGTGCGGAGGAGGTATCTTCGGAACTTTTCTAGAATCAGATTCGTGTTCTTCACTCTGGTTTGGCTGGTGCTCGTACAGTCTTTGGGGTGTTTTCGACGACTCGCCTCCTTCGGTTCCGTTCTGGGATGGCGCCTCATCCGCATCATGCTCTTCCTCGGCTTCCTGACCGTTGTCCACTGTGCCGTTCGGGGCCTCCTTCGGTTCATAGCTCACACCGATGACTCTCGCGACCCGTTTGAACTTCCCACCGAAGAACACCGGCTCGTTGATGAAGTACCGCTCGCGCAATACCTCGTAGATGTCGTTCACGAGGTCGTCGATTCCGTACCGCTTGGAGAAGCGCTGCACGAAGTACATGATCGCGAGCTCCAGTGGTTGCGGGAACTTCTTGGAGGGCTGGAAGGGTATTCGTTACAGTCCGAACACTGGCACACATGGCCTGCTCATGCTAAGTCTTGCACCCCAGACAAAAATGTGAGCACGGAACAGGCACATTACTACAAGGAGCTAAGGTCCGTGCACAGTTTTGGCGAGGCCTTTCTGCAAGGCCATTACGTTGTAGGATCCAAAATTATGCGAAAGAAGTACCCACCGATGCAGTGCGCTCCGATTCCAGTGCCTCTTCGAAGGTTAACCCGGTTCTGCGTGTCGCTGAGCAGGTCCATACCTATAACGTGCCATTATGGAGATTGGCCTGACGTAAGACTTACCATCGAGTTGAGTTGCATGAGCCTCTCGAAGTACGAACTGAAATGTAGGATAGCTTAGAAGGGTAAACGGTCCGAAGCCCTACTTGTAGTCGACGAAGACCTCCCCGGACCGCTTGAGGTAATAGACATGGCTGTCAGGCTTCAGTCCATGCGGTGGCGGTAGCCGCTTGAACTTCTCTTTGCCCAGTAGTGGCATTTCTCGAGAGCCTAGAGTGCTTCACGTTGGCTGAGACACTAAAAACGTGGCTTACTACACGTACTACGCGGTAACTCGCCTAGTTAGATGCGCGGACTCAAGTAAACCGCAAAAGTTAGGTTGAGAATAAGCGAAAATGAGGCCATACCTCGGCTTGGCCAATTATTGATCAACCAAAGAGACGCCGTTTGTTCTGAGAATAGGATTGTTTGCTGAAAACTCAACGTTGGCCAAACGTTTGGAAACTCCGGGCCTCCAGACTAAGCTTAACCTCGAGTTCCAAGCCTCAGTTTCCTAACTTTGCAGTAGCAATGAACAAAGCCCATAAATCCTAACCGCCGGTGCGCGTTAGGTCGAAAACCGAGGCCATTGCTGCCGGGAAATGCGACGCCGAATGAGAGAAAGGCCTGGGTCGCTTGTGGAAATAGTTGGGAAAAGAGGAGTGCGTTGGTTTCTTCAGCTCTGCTGCGTCCGCCGCTGCGTGAGGCAAATTTCTGCGTTTACAGCACCGAGCGCGCCTCGTTTTCCTCAGCAATCCCGTCAAGGATTTCTCGTTCTTCGCCAGTGCCAGTGCTTTCTGTAATCCGGGCTTCAATGCGGTTCATACGGCATGCCTCGGCAGCGAAGGTGAACGGAATTTGGCGTTCGAAATCGCGGTCCTTCCGAGACCCTCGAGGGAAAACACAGTCATTGCGGTAGCGGTTTGCAACGCCCGTACAACTGTTAATTGCAGTTACATGCACAAAACAATTCATTGAACCTTGAAAAGCATGCTAACGCTACAGTGTCAACTGTACAATGCGTAAACTCAGTATTACAATGAAGAATGCCTATGCACATCGTTCTACCCACTGGCGATATTTTCCTCAAACGCTAGATAGCAACGACAGCGGGCCATTGTAAACCGTAAGGCAGGGATGGGCGGGTCCCGGTCCCGGTCCCGGTCCCGGTCCCGGGGTCCCGGTGGTTTTGGTCCCGGTCCCGGTCCCGGTCGTCAGAAAAATCCCGCCCATATCGACTTTTTGACCATTTGCCGCACGCAGAGCCCGGACCAAGTTTTACGTCGAAATCGTACAATTTAGGCCAAAATTTCGGTGGTATCGCCTGCGGCGGGCTCAGTTCCGTGAAAATGCGGTCACATGTCGGCCGCATTTGAACAAAATTTACGCAAGTATGCTTTGAAAAATGGAAAACAGTGTCATTGTTTTCCTTAAAAAACTTCTACCGAATAAAATGTCTCAACATCGGTCAAAATCTTTCCAAAATCCAGTGAATAATGGATATGGACAGGTGATATCAACGCAATTTTGGCAAAAAAAATGGACAAAAGTGGTCAAAATTGATTCAAAAGTGAGTTCAAAACAGCCCGTCGCAGGCGACACCAAGGGAATTTTAGACGAACATTTTAGGAATATATCAAAATTTTGTCTGGGCGACGCCTAGCGGCGGGCCATCTCACCTGGTGTTGCTTACGTAAGCATGGGTTCGACCCAGTCCCCCATCACCGCTGTAACGAAACGTAAGCATGGGGCTGACCCCTCCCCCTAGCCGCCCCTGATTTGAGGCGAAAAGTAACTGAAGTCCCGGTCCCGGTCCCGGTCCCGGTCCCGGTCCCGGTGTCCCGGTGGTTTTGGTCCCGGTCCCGGTCGTCGAAAAAATTCCGCCCATCCCTGCCGTAAGGATTACTACCGGACCTGTACATAAGGCTAGACCACGCTAGCGTGCAAGCCAGTTTTGTGAGATCTCAGTGAGGTTAAAAGTTCCCATATAAGAAGTAGTGGCGTGTCATAGTGCGCTACGGTGCAGCACATATATTGGAATTACCGTATTGGCTCGAATAGTGGGCGATCGCCCACTATTTTTCGATGGTCAAATTTGCCAGGCTTTCGTGAAAGTATTAAAGGGTCCCCCCTATGGATTTAGCAAAATTTTTCGAAATTTTAGTGACACAAGGTTCTCGTCTAGGATGAATAGTTATGACCTAAAACGTGTTCTAAACATGTCTCTGTGACAAGTCAACTGTGAAATTTTTGGTGATCGCCCACTATAAGGGGTCGCCCACTATTAAGGGCCGCCTTCTATTCGCGCCAATACGGTAGTTCGGCGGAACTAGTCGCTACAGTCCAAAAACGAACATCCGAGGTTAACTTAGAACGTGCTTGGATGATAAATGTTTGGTACGGCATGTAGCCCTTACTTCAAGCAGTAGCGCACCATAGCGCAAAAGCAAGAAGTTAGACAGTTCGTACTTGCTTTTCAACAAACAACGATGAGTCGGCTAAAGCATGACGATGGAACATAAAGCCCATGGTTAATCAGCCAGCACATCTGGCCAGGATAACAGTACAGCTCTTCTTGAGATGCGAGAATGCGTCAACGGGCTTAGCACTTGGTAGTAGGTTCTCGTGACGTTGACCCGCAGGCTCTTTATCTACTCGGGCTTTTTGGTCTCCACCTATTTCCTTGAGTCCGGATTCCGGTCTCCGGAAAACAGGCTTATTCAGGATATTCTAACTAGTGCATGATCTCGCTCCCGATTGCTCCTACGCTTATGCCTAGATGCGTTGCGACTAGCATGCTTTTAATGCAGTTAGTTTTCTGTTGAACAATCTGTAATTTCAAGTCGCAAGGTTTTCCTTCTCGATGAGAAAGACTCGTTCGGATTTTAAGTTAGGGCGGATGCACTTGTAGCAACGAGTCAGGTCAAACCACCGTGCGCTAAACTTTCGTGCCGAGATTCACTATCGCTCAATTGCTACGAGCATCCGGGTGAAAGGCATGTGCTTCGGACATGCACTGTGACTCAAACAACGTTGCTTGCTATTGTTGCTAGACAACAACCAGGCATTTTGCAAAAATGCTTTGCGGAAACTTTATAGAGCTTTGGATTTAATGAGACTTGTTGGCGGATCTCGTACGTGCTCTATACGGCATATTCGAGATGAATTCACTTTGTTACTCTTGCGGCTATTAAGCGGGCACTTTAGAGCTTAATCCAATGAATGGCGTCGGACGGACGCAGTAAGCTCGACCGTCTCTTCTGTCACCGAGAAGTCCTGCGCAGTCGCGAGCCTGAACTCTTCGAAAGAATGGAGGTACTCGCCAGATATCTCCGTCGACGCTAATACAATCAGTTTTAGCCCATTGTCCTGAGTGAGCGCGCATCGTCGTCGAAACCGCCTGTTCCTGTCGCAGAAGCCGCTGTAACGAAGCAGCCGAAAACCCCCGCAGCCTTGCTCGAAGAATGTAAGCAAATATCTTATGTTTTTGCCTCAGACAATCGTGTGCAATAGCCTTGTAGCCTGGCGGAATAGCCGGCTAGCAGCCATAAATTCAACCGAAAAGCATAGGTCATGCTTTGGCATTCACCTCGCAGCACACGTTTCATGTTTAAACGGATACCACACATTGATGCGGAGTGCACAGAAGCACGACTTAAGGCCATACTTTCAGGTTGCCAGAAGGTCTACAATTGCCAGCCGACGTACGGGAAGAAGGACGCACCAATTGTAAGCTCACATCAGCCAAATACCGTCTGGCATGTTCTTTCAGGGCATGCACGCGCAAGTGTGCATCTTCAAGGGATACAAAGGCCAAGGAATGGCACGCAGCAAGCAGTCCGCGCGACACATCGCAGCCCTCGAGATCCTTCGCCACATTATCAAGCAGAACGAGTGGCGCAAGTTCGGCCTCCCAGGCAATACCGCCGTAGAGGCAGATAGCTACATGTAAGTGGACGAATTTCCCGTTAAACAAGTGAAATCTGAGAAAGTAACGGCTCATACAGTGAGCTAGCTCAGCAGGTAGCGTATACCGACGTGCTTGAAAGTATGCTTTCAGCATGGGCCTAATGCCGGAGTTGCTCGAGCCCGAGAAGCAGGAGGCCGCCAGCGAGAACTGGGTGGGCAAGTGCAACGAACTGTAAGTCGCCGCGCTTCCTCGTTTTTTTGAGGGTCGCTTTTAGCTGCGCCGCTAAGCGCCTTGGCACCCAACCGGACTACGAATTCGAGAACTCGGGACCGTCGAACGCGGTGGTATTCGTGTGCACATGCAAGCTGCGAGACATGCAGACGAAGGCCGAGGGTCGCAAGAAACAGCTGGCAAAGAACCTGGCCGCCAGAGAGATGTACGCGCTGCTACAGCAGCTCAACATCAACGACTACGACGCAGGTATGCCACTTCCCAGTAAAAAATCATAGCGCTTAAGCACAACCGTCAACTGGATTTTGTCCTCCTCAAGCAACGCTTTGTATATAGTGAGACAAGTGAGCTCTTAAGCCAGACAAAACCATGTGTGAAGAGCATGCGTACCTAAAGAAGAGTGTTTTCGCGCTGGCTGAATGCGGGTGAATAAGGAGGGTGTAGTGACCACCTGCTTGATTTCGATGGTCCTTGGCGAAAGCTCTCGGAAACCTAGCGGATTCTTAGGAACCTGATTGATGAGCAGTTTTAAGCACTTATAGGTGTGCGGCTTTGGACATGCGTCCCCATGTTCCGGCTGAAAACGCCACTTACTTCTAAAGATACTCCACTGGGAATAAAAATTAGGAAACATGCGTGTTTTGCAGCGCTTTTTCGATCGACGACCGAGTGCATTGTAGTCCGTGGAACATTGTCTTGTTTGGTCTTGCTAAGAAGGACTTTGCTGGAAATCGGAAGCGTACGCTGTGGCCATTTTAATAGCATAGCGTGCAAGGCCTACGTAATATTCGAATGTTTCGGAAGTTATTGCCCGCTTCCGCAACAGTTATTCTGTTTGTTCCATCAGACCAACGAGCTGATTTAGACAAGGCCGCAACGCGCATGAACCGCGCAGCCGAGGCATCCGATAGCGCAAACGACGTGACGCTGATCTCCATCGACGCCAACGGATCCCCCGCCGAGAAGATCGGCAAGGTTATGGCGAAGAACGACGGCGATACGCTGGCGGACGGCACGCCCTCGGATCCGGCCTTCGAACGACTCAAGCAGGTGCTCGGCGAGATCGTGCTGACGAACAAGCGCGAGGGATGCGTGGGACTGCTCAACGAGCTCCTAAGGTCGGACAGTCCGTCCGTGGCGTCGGTCTACGCGACGCCCGAGTTAGCCTGGATCCCGGCGATGGAGAACCAGGAAAGAGGTTAGTAACACCGATACTTCGGCTTAAGATCAGTGTGTGCGTTTCAGGCCTGAAGCAGGTCTACCTCGAAATCAAGAACCGCGCATCGAAGGAGCGCCTGAACATCTTCGGCGGCGAAGGCGCGACGGACGCGGCCGCCAAGGACCACGCCGCCTGGCAGGCCGTCCAGTACCTCTACGTGTTCGGCGGCTTCGCGGACGACGAGGCCGACTCCGATGCGGACGAGGTATGCACGACGGAGCAGTGGACGCGTGCTCGCGCTGCCGACAGCGGAATCGCGGCCCAGTACGGCTAATTAGCGCACCGTGTGCGCACGCGCGTCTTTCCCGATACCCCTTTGAATGTTCGTGCTTGAAAGCTGGATTCTTACCTAGCAGTTACCTGTAATAAAATTTCCCGATTTCTTTCGTGACTGTTTCCTCAGTGAGAAATTCTCGCTTAGTCAAGGAGTATTGGTCAAACTAGTTATCAGATGCATCGTACGTTAGGTTTTCTTATGCATGTGGCGGTCGCCTGCGCTTTTCACAGCCTCAGCAACGTCTGCTTTCATTGCTCGATTCAAAGCTGCAACGATTGCTACACGTACCACGGCAACAATCACATGCTTTCGGTAAATGATTGGCCAAACTGTTTCGTTCTGAACGCCGGCTACGAGAAAATGGGGATGATCTGAGTAGAAAACTGCATAGTGGGATGCGTTGTTTCCCTCAGCGTTCCGCAAACGTTTAGTAAGTGAAATTGCCGCGAGTTATGGATTGCATGTACAGTATGCCACCCCGATGCCACCATATTCTGCCAGTAATCCGGCGGTTTCCTCATAAAACTCCTTGGATAACCTTGCGTTTCGCATGATTTCCTGTAGATTACACGTTGTCCAAACGTCTGACAAATCCCTAATGCCGTCATTGCACTCGTGTCATTCACAACATTCTTTCGTCAACGTGCCTCGAAAGTATTAGCTATTCAGCCTACGTGACGTCGTCTGGGACGCAGCGAAATGATGGCAGCGTCAGGTTCTCAAAGAACAGTGAGCGCAGCTGAAGCATTAAGAAAACAGGACGCATCCATGGCGAAATACACGCATTGTCAGCTTGTTGTTGAGCCACCTATCCAGTTAACTGAAAACAGTAAACAAAACCATACTAATAGTTCCATCAAAGTGTCCTACACCTAATTAGGTGGAATGCTCCAGCTCGAGTCTTGCAAACGCTTGTTTGTGAATCTTGTGATTCCGTCAGTGATTTTCAGTACGTGCAGACAAGTAAGAGTTTATCGCCCTTGTGGGCGCCATGCAAGTGCAGCGATGTGACCAATCTGACAAGGACTACCTAGCCGAAAAGAACTTCGTGACGCTCCCGACCAGTTACCCCGTATGCCTTGCAGAGACTTGTTTTCACTGATGCTGTTCTAGTGTCCCGCATACACACGCTAACTTCATCAATGGCACATTCAGCTGGGTCGTCACGGAATGACCGGGACTATTAGTGCTCCGCAGCACCGCTCATGAAAGACGCACGCTGGGATTCGCGCGCAGTGACCATCAAACGTTGGTCACTCGGGGGGTCATCGGTGCTGACAGTGACCTCTCGTCCAGTCCGCGACATACGGCCCTTTTCGTCGGTCAATGCTTGAGAGCGTCCATTTTTCATGATAAAACGAAAGGCTCTATGCGGTTCTTGGGTCACTTTCCCTGTGCAATAACGTTGTGTCCTACTTTGCTAAAGTTCCACCTGATTTATCCCATCAGTTCAACCAAGTGAAGGCTAGTGGCCGTTCCTACCGTCTTGAGGTTCTGGGGTGCCATTGATAGCGATTACGGTGTCGTTCGTATTTTAATAGTAAACAATGCACCTTTCCTTACTCCAAATAAAAAGTGTAGCCAATCAAAAGTGGGTAGCCCGCCACTTGGAATGTGGCGCATACTCCTTCACTTCCATGGTCATCATGCGTTATTCGTATTTTCAACTCGGACGCCAGATTTCCTAGACTCAAAGGCTATAATTTAGGACGATAATGGTCCTTCGGCGCGCTCTCTTCATGCTAGCCTTTGTGGCGTTAACGGTTAGCAACACCTTCGCTTACCGCAGCCATAATCGCACACCGAAGGAGGTCCATCATTTCTCCAGGAACGACGCCGACTGTGCCAACTGCATTGAGGTGATCTGGCTATAAAGGTTTCACATCGCATACCACATTTAGTTCGTGGACCACGTCGGCGATGCGATGAAGAACTACAGCTTCCATTTCAAAATCCTTCTCGCGGACGTGTGCCGACGCACTCCCCTCAAGAAGAACCACTGCATCGGAGTGGTGAACGAGGTCTACGATGCCATCCTGGCTCTCTCACCGAAGCTATATCCGAAACTGGTAAGCAAGTTGAACGAGAATCGAGACTCGAATGCGCAACAGTTGTATGCTGTCCACTGCGTTCCGAAATGGTTACCTGCAGCGGTCGCTTTAGGACCGTCGCATCTGCACCGACGTCGGAATGTGCCCGCGCAAAGACCTCTACAACCCTGGCTACTACCACCTCGGCGAGCCGAAGAGTAACGGCTGGGTCTGCGAGTTCTGCAAAGAATTCCTGGAGAATGCGTACGACCTGAGCGGTAATCAGACCATTCTTCGTCAGTCGCAGCGCTTCGTCGATCGCTATGTTTGCGCGCAGCTACCGGACGAAGAGGACAAGCTTGTGAGTGCTACTGCGTGAACCTTCGTTCCTCATATTCTTCTTTCAGTGCCAAGAAGTCGTCGACGAAGTGCTTCCGGAGGCGTTCTCTGCAGCCCACCAGTACCTTGCGGACCCGAACCATCGCGAACAGGTAAGCTTTCACTCACTTACTACATTGATTTTACTGAACAAATGGATGCATTCTAGGTTTGCGCTGACGTGTGGCTATGCGCAAACGAGCAACGCTACCACCGCAATGTGTACCATCACGCGAAGCTGCATCACGGACGTGCCAAGTCCTGGGAGAAGCTCCACCTCTACTAATCGAACTAATTTCGAGAAGTTCCCGGACTCCGACGATGTCATTGCTACTTTTCTGTTGTTTTGCTTTCCAACGAGTTACCTCTTTTTCTCATGCTGGACCTTGTCTTGTCAATAAACTTGTGTCGGTAACAACCTGGTGTGGTATTCTTAAGTGTACACGCTAAAGGCTACCGCCGCCGTCTAACCACAGAAAAATACATCGGTTGAGAGATACGCTCAACCTTAGCTTGTCTATCAACGCTTAGTAAGTGTCTTGCTTTGTTCGTTACTGTCCGTTATGTATGTAGCGGACTACAATGTTCACATTGGTGAAATGCGCATTGGTTTATGCCTGTCCTCAGCGTAGTCAGTTTATGGGCAATGACTATGCCGACGATGTGATTGCATGTTTCTACGCGTCGAATCTCTACATAACACGTAACAGCTTCAAGATGGATCCTTGGAAGTGCTTGGGAAGTGTTCACTTCGTGCACAAACCACGTGCAATTCTAGTATTGTTAATGCCGCTTCCTAGTGGGGTTTCGTTCGTCATCCTTCTTCATCCATAGTGGTCATTTGAGGACTAGCGCTCACGACACGCTAGGACTCTATAGCGGTTAACGCTGAGCGCTGCCAAAGTCACAATTAATGACCAGCGCTGAAGGAAAACAGTTCTTAAGCACATACACTTTGGCATCGGCTGAGCGATACGCTCAACCTAAGCTTGGCTATCAACGTTTAGTAAGTGTCTTGCTTCGTTCGTAACTCTCCGTTATGTTTGTAGCGGACTGAGCCATTGCTTTATGACCGTCCGCAGAGACGTCAGTTCATGGGCAAATGCCTATGCTGACGATGTGATTGTATGTTTCGAAGCGTCGAATCCCTAAATAACGCGTAACCACTTCACGATGGAGCCTTGGGGGTGCTTGAAAAGTGTCCACTTCGTGCACAAACACGGGCAATTCTAGTATTCTTAATGCCGCTTTCTAGTGGGGTTGCGTTCGTCACCCTTCTTCATCCATAGTGGTCATTTGCGGACTAGCGCTTAAGCAAGCTGATCGACGTTTTGGGCCTTCACTGGTCCTGACGCGAAAGCCTGAATTAATTGTTGACTCCCTGGGTTGATACTGCGCAGTAGAATCTTACTTCCCTCCACCAAGAAAATACCGAAAGAGGACGAAAAATTGATGGGCAACGGAGACTCGGAACTCTATACCTGTCACCATATGCAATCGGCATAAACAGGAGTGCTAACTTACATGTGTCATTCATTCATTTACTGAAACCACATGCACGCTGCTGTAGCGCGCTGTTAAACGGAAACACAATGTTTCACTTGCTTAAAGCCCACAGTTTCAGGTTCCCACGATGAAGTCCAGCCGACCGTTGATCCTTCAGAGTGTGCGGTTCTACAACAGCACTCGAGGCAATCTGAAGATCGACAAGAACACAAAGGTAGGTGGTGAAGAATCTCTTCTATAACAAAAAAGTTATCTAGGTGATCGTCCAAGGATTCACCGGCAAGCAAGGAACGTTCCACGGTCAGCAGATGATCGAGTACGGCACGCAGCTGGTGGGCGGCGTTTCGCCGAAGAAGGCCGGCTCGAAGCACCTCGATCGGCCAGTTTTCGCGACCGTCAAGGTTTGTGGTGACATTCCTTGTAAGAGAAAACTTAACTTCCACTTTCTCTCGTAGCGTTTTTGTAGAAAAACTTCTTTTGATGCACGTGCAACGCAATTCACGTATCGTACTGCTCTAGGAAGCCCGCGAGAAGACCGGTGCCGACGCGTCCGTGATCTACGTGCCACCACCGTTCGCAGCCGAAGCCATCCACGAGGCGATGGACGCCGAGATCCCACTCGTGGTCTGCATTACGGAGGGAATTCCGCAGCTGGTATGTACTTCACACGCTCACTAAGGCTTAAAAACACTCTTAGGACATGGTACGCGTGAAGAACCGCCTCCTGAAGCAGGACAAGACCCGACTGCTCGGCCCGAACTGCCCGGGAATCATCGCGCCGGAGCAGTGTAAGATCGGCATCATGCCGGGACACATCCACAAGCGAGGCGTCATTGGCGTCGTGTCGCGCTCGGGAACACTCACCTACGAGGTACGTCACACACTATTCCACGTCTTGAGAGGAAACGTCTTAGGCGGTACACCAAACGACGCAAGTGGGCCTCGGACAGACGCTGTGCGTCGGCATTGGCGGTGATCCTTTCAACGGCACCAACTTCATCGACTGCCTAGAGGTACGTCTTTCGTGTTGTACGAGGGTTTTAACCGCGCATGGACTCTCGCAATGATATGCACAAAGGTCAATCGTTCGTATTAAGGTGTTCCTGAACGATCCGGTGACGAAGGGCATCATCATGATCGGCGAGATCGGCGGCCAGGCGGAAGAGCAGGCGGCCGAGTTCCTGAAGCAGAACAACGCCGGCCCCAACTCCAAGCCGGTGGTCTCGTTCATCGCCGGCATCACCGCGCCACCAGGACGTCGCATGGGACACGCGGGCGCGATCATTGCCGGTGGAAAAGGCGGCGCTCGCGAGAAGATCGAAGCGCTCCGCAACGCGGGAGTGCACGTCGTCGACTCACCCGCCGTCATGGGCACCACCATGGCGGGCGCACTTCTCGGCGTCATGGGTAAGCATGCATTCCTTGTTCACCGAAGTAGAAGTGCACCAGAAAGCCGAGTAATGTTCTGTGGATAATGCGTCGCGTTTCAGCCGATCCCCGCAAGCAGTCCGCGAAGGCCTAAGAATCCCGGCACCCGTTCAACGACCGCCGGTGCGCATCACAGTAGATCCAATGCTTTAGTGCTATCGAATTGTGTGATTCACTGTTTAGAGAAATAAACACGGACTGTACTAGCAGTGTGCACACGACTAACAGCTTCCGACATGAAGTGTGCAATGGAGTATGGACAAAGTGTTCTGCTCCGATAGGGATTAGCTGAAGAATGCTAACTGCTACATCTGCGATGTTGTCATAAAGCACACTAAGGATGCTATTATCTGTTAAAAATCGGACTGAAATGTGCACCTTCCGTTTAGAGAAATGCTTGACTTGCTGGGTCGTTGAAGCAATTCAGGTCGTCTGTGCTCAACACCAGAAAATGTACCACCGGTGGTGCATGGCTCTGACGTATGCATTACTCGCTGTTAAAGGAATCTAATGCGAAGAATTGGCGGTTTCAAATGCTCGACCTTCGGCAATGCTTTATGTGTCAGACGATTGGCTGCCGGTAATGACGCCTTTAAAGATGACAACCTTCTTAAGAGTCTTCTCGTGGCTTGAAGTTCGTTTTCAAAGGCAACGCAAACTCAAGAGCTTTGCAGTGCCACTTTCAATCAAACTCTGAGTGACTGCTGATGATGTGCGAAATAACAGCTCTTCCAGTTCGCATCGTGTCGGAGTTCAGTTACTTCATACCGGGGATGCTTTGCGATAAGTTTTATCAATCACGAAGCCTCATCTTACTGTTTGTGTAAGTAGATTACGTCTAGGTATCACGTTGTTGATCACTTGTCTAAGAAGGTTCATGTGTCTGCCTAGTGTCTTATACTCCAACGCCATTCGCAAACGTTGTCCCAACTGCATGCGAATCGTTTTGACCAGTGTTCACCGTGTCAACGGTGCAGTTTGAATTGGATTGAATTGTTGCTTGCGTTAACCTTCGCGGCGAGCGCACATTGAAGCTCCTCCCAGTCTTTAGCGGGCATGAGCTTGACTGCATTTGTGAATAACGTCACAACAAACGTATCTTAGTTGCAACTTGAACTGGGTTGTCTCTCTGTGCAAAATGAGCCAAGTAAGCAACGAAGAACTCAGGGCTGCTACTGGTCCACCAGAGGTAAGTTGCCTGTAGCAAACCCGCAAAACATGTTGGTCATACTTGGTTTAATGTAGATACCCTATCCTCAAGTTTTCCCATTTTAACCACAACATTTTAGACCGAGAACGGCGCGGCGTCAACGTCGGACAGGACTGAAGCGAAAGGCGGACAGCGCTCAGAGGAGTTTGACCTCCAAACCGTCCGCAATGTTCTGAACCACATTTCCGCAGTGGCGGACTTACTTCCTGCGCTGGAGCAGCAAGAAGCGTACGACGAGCTGCGCGAGAAGCTGCTTCGGCGCTTGGACGGATGTGCTCGACGCTTGGAGCGGACGGACACCACGCGTGAGAAGCTTACGATCATGGAGGAGATGAAGGCGAGTGTCGCGATTCATTTCAATGGTTGGTGAGGGACGTGTTTAGGAGATCTACTACGACCTTCAGCTAGTGGAGCACGCTAACCAGCTGCCCCTACTCCACGTGGCGAGGACAGTCTTTTCGCTGAGCGAGAAGCGTACTGCAGACAGAGCACCAGGTAAGATCCCATTTGATAGCGTTGAGAGTTCTGACTGAGAGCGAGAACATAACATAGGCTGGATGCGTCACATGTATGAACATCAAGTTAATGAGATTTAACCCAAAGACGAGAGAGCCAGAATGTTACCCTCTTTAAGCACGTTTAAATTACTAGAAAATGTCTTCTAGAATCTTGTATGCGTGTAAAATAGTTAGCCACCAAGCTCCGTATCTGCAACCAGGCTCATAGCACGCTTAGTGCGTCAGGCTCTTTGTGTGTCAAACTTTAGTGTCCGATTCGTTGGAGGCGGTAGCACTTTCTGACTTCGTTGATGTTGTCTAACACTACTACAGTCACGTTTTCAGCAAAAGCTCCGCGTCCCATGCGCCGCAAGAACGCCTCGAGCGCACTCACCAGCTTACGCCGACTGGAGCGCGAACGCGATAGACAGTCGCCGAGTCTCGTGAAGACGCCTCAACCAGCGTCCGCAGCAGCCGCAGCGTCCACAACGGCGGAGCCAGCAAACGACGGCGATTGCCCGCCTAACCAAGCATCGTCGGTGAAGAAGTACAAGCGACGCTCGCAGTATCGCATCGAGAAGGAGAAGCCTGAAAAGGCGGAGAAGGAGAAGGTAACGAGGTCGCTTGTTTACCATATTGAGCTGACTCCTTTCAGGACCGCAACACGGACGAGGATCCGCCTACGGTGGCGGAATCAATCACTGCCACGGCGCAAGCGTCCTCCGCAGCCGAGAACAACGGGCATCACTCGCCGGATGCCAAGACTACGCGGAAGAGGGCCGCGGCCGTCGTGGCGGCGGTGTCCGTCGCGGAGCACATCAACCCGCGAGCCTCGAGTCCGCGCAAGCGTGCGGTGCTCAACAGCCGACGCTCCATCACGCCGGTATGTCGACAGTTTGACCATCATACTTCATTCAGCGTTTGCCTAACTCGTTCCAATTTACCCAAATATTAACGTCGTTTTCCAGGCCAACGCGGACACGAAGGAAGACATGGCGGACGAGGACGAGCCGACGTACTGCCTCTGCGAGCGGGTCTCCTTCGGCGACATGATCTGCTGCGACAACACGCGCTGCCCGGTGGAGTGGTTCCACTTCGAGTGCGTCAACATCAAGATCAAGCCGAAGGGCAAGAAGTGGTTCTGCCCGCTTTGCCGCGGCGAGAAGACCACCGTCATGAAGTCCTCGCTGCAGCCGAAGCGATAGGGCTCAATTCAGTCACCGCAAGGATGCAAGACATAATTCCAAGTAATCCGACGTCAATGTACCTTCACTGTTTATTCCTGTTAAAATGTGATGTTTCGCCGAGAGATAAAAATCTTCTTGATGCACTTTCGAATAACACCCGTAGGGAAAGACGTAAGTTTTCAGGGCACTTGACCAGCTCCGAACATCGCACATGTGCCTTTTATGGTTGGCAACTTTTTGAGGTCGGTACGTCCTGGCTAGTCGTTTAACAATTTGACTGAATGTGTTGCACCGTCACGCCAGCTCAGTGCTTTACAAGGTCCGCGCTGTATACCGGTTTTACCCATTTTACGGATGCTGCCTGCACATTACTTCGCATATATGGACAAAGTTTCAAGAGACCTTTATTTGTGCAAAAGCGTTTACTCCTGACGGCCAGTAATAACCGCCAATGATGACATTTCGACCAGAGAGAGGTAGCAGTAGGACGACCAGAAATTGATTAAGCGGGGACAGTGGACTTCCAACAAACAACGAACCTACTGGAATTCGAGCGAGTAGGTGTCGCCAGAGAGAAATACAGAAAGGGGCAGTGGAAATGGTAACCACATGTGAAAAGAGGAGGCAAAACAAGGGCGAGCTGAATCGAAAGGGAGCGGTTTGCGTGGAGTCTACTAGAAAGAAACAGCCCTTGTCATAGAACTCAAGAAGACAATACAACCATCCCAGGTATGCTCAAAAAACGGCGGAATACGTAAGCGAGACCCAGAAAGGTCGCTTGCGCACGATCCACAATACTAGATTCTGAGCAGAGTCCGGCAGTAGCAGAAAGGCCTCGCTTCGTAGTCTTTTGTGCACTTCAACTGCGCTTCGTACGCATCCAGGCGAGTGATCTTGTTCGTGACGATCGAGTACGCTTCCGCTCCGCCGACATCGTCCTCATTGGAGACCTGCAATGCCATTCTGAACTCGAAATCCTAAAGATTAAAAAACTCAGGCGATGCTTGGCGGGGTAAGTTTAATACAGATACGCCCTAAACTTTCTTAGCCGAACGAGGCCCTCACTGCTGAACGACTATGTGATGACGAGGACCTCAGCAGGACGCTGAGCTAAGCGTCAAAAGAAGTAGCTGTTCTATAGGCTAATGGTCAGCTAATCAAGGTAATAAGGTGCTCTATAGGGCGATGAACAGATAGGTTTCGTAGGTCCTTCTGGCAATTACCTTAACGTGCGCCTCGTACTTGCCGTCATTAGGCAGCGTCCTGAACGTGACGCGATGCATGCCTACGTCGGAGTAGAGCTTAAGCAGCTCCACGGTTCTGTTAGGATTCATGACGTGTTCTTGGCAGACGTCCTGTGCCTTCTTCGTTCGCAGGAAGTCGTTAATGTGGCCGACGAGGAATGTGCTATCCGCTTCGCTAACGGCTGCTTCTCGACGGTGACGTTCTAAATCCGAGTCGTCGCAAAAGGGAGCAAATTATAGTGTACCTTGACGCCATTCTGGCAGATGCAATAGTCGGGGTGGACTCGAAGGTTTGCGCAGTTTCGTGGTTTCGACAAGTCGAATGGATAGAGGTAGCTCTCGCCCTGCAGAGCGACGTTCCACGTAGACGTGTCGAGGCGATCGAATGACTTGTCCGACGTCATTTTGTCGCATTCCTGGAAAACAGATGAATCATTCGGATTTCTGCCAAAGCACTTCGGCTACATGTGCTCTTTTGTACAGGAATACAGAACTCGACCGAAAGCACAACGCATACCTACTTTGTTTGTCAAGATTTTTAAAAGCCCTAACCGAGTAAGACATTGCGTTCTTGTGGAAAATATTTAATATCGCTCTCGCTCTCCGACTTAATGGAGAAAAGTCCACTCAAGGGTGCCTCAAGCAAGTACCACTTTTAGCAACATACCCTCGCGATGTTGACCCACGTCGCGTGGTTGTCGTAGTGCCTCACAAGCTGCCTCGAGTTGGCCTCCAAGTTCGCCATGAGTTGCTTGTTCTTCCGCAGATGTTCGGGCACGGTCATCACGAGTGCCGGATTGTTGTCTCGATCTCACTCTGCTTCGTACCGCGAATGCCAGTGTAGCGTATGCCGTGGTCTCCCATGACGAAGAGGAAGGCGTTGTTCAGCTAAATGCGCCTTTTGTCCACTTGGAGAGGCTTGGACGGATCTGTGCGCAGCTCACCTTCGCCTTGTAGTCCTTCAACATTTTTAGGAAGATGTCGTCCACTACCATTCACGTCGTCGTGGCAAAGATTCACGAACCATATGATTGAGAACTTTGGCTCATCCGCATACGCATCCAGGAGGCTTCCTGGATGAAAATCACGGTACTGATCGTCCATTATCTTCTTTTTCCATGAGTCCTTCTCCTTGGACTTTTGATAGAGAAGTTGGAAGGGTCTTAACCTCCACTTAAAGTAAATCCACTTAACGAAGGGAACTAACCGCATGTAGTGGTCAAAGTGCATCTTCTCAAATCCCGCGCAGTGGGGCCAGTCCAGAGCGCCCAGAGCTTGATCCTCGGCCATCGTCTTATATCCTCGTCGCTGATACTCGTAGGCGACGAAGGGCTCGTTGTCCCTTGCCTTCTGAACAAGCCCAACGTGGGCATGTTTCATTTGCACTTATCGAGGAACATCGCGTAGCCATTAGGGCGGATGTTGTGCGCGACGTTGTTCAGGTAGCGAAAGTCTATGGCTCCCAGCCATCAACACCAGCATAAGACTTGAAATGGAATACTGGATCTTTGACACATCTGGTACGTTGTCCATTTAGAGCCCAGTCGATCGAATTGCCGGGTTTTGGCAGTGCAAACATTAAGGGAACCAGCATTTACTCTCAAGATAAAAGTGAATAGCGTGGAATAACTGAGGCGAATGAGGCAGTGGAGCGTTCTTGGTGCTTCGAAGAGGCCCTACTCGAACTTCAGGCGAGATTCGTAGAAGGCGAAAAGCGTCTAAACGCTCATGTTGCAACAGGAAGTCAATATACAGCAAGAAGGAAGATACTCTGTTGTAGTCTGCAATTTCGGAGCGATGTCTGAGTTCACTTACCATCGGGCACTGCTTCAGGAGGACGGCAGTCGGCACGATCTCGGTGGTCTTGTCCTCGTACTGCACCTTCGCGAACACGTTGCGAGTACCGTCGTCGTCGTCGCGCACGCATGCTCCGAGCACCTGCGCCACCTTTGCGCCTCGCTCCACCTTGAAGCGGCCCTTCGAAGCCTTTCCAGCGACCTAACGACCGGGATTGGATAAGACGAATAGAGCAAGAAGCTTACGCTGTCGGGAAGCAGGCTTTTGCCGAGGACGCGCTCGGCCTTGCGGCGACGCTCAAAGTCCTTGATGAGATTCTTGCAGTCGGCAAAGTTCTCAATCGGTTCCCATCTGAAAATGAAATCGTGTTTGTTCCACGTAGCGCTACAGGTAATACGGCCTGTTTGTGAGGAGAGTGCTTACGTCGGCGTTGGCCATCCGACCCACTTCACCAGGAAGTGCTTCTTGCCGTTGGCGGTCTTCTTGTCGAGGATTGCTTCGAACTCGAACTCCTCCTCATGGTTGTTGGTGTCGGACTGCTTGCGCTTCATCGACTTCTTGCCTGACGACATTTGTAGACTTGTTCTTGTTTTAGCTGAAAACAATCATTGTTGTGCGCAATGTGCGAGAAGTCGTAATAAACCACAAATTAGCGCGCACATGCACTGCACGCGAACGGTAGAGGTCCTGGAGCAGCAATGAAAAACTACACCAGCTTTGGATAACGATGTGCATTAAAGTGATGTGCCCGGGACGACGAACATGGTAGCGCCCGAGTAGAACGCGGAAAACAGTGAGAAAGGAACTGCGGAAGCCACCGACGGTCATCGTATGTTGGATGTTTTTCTTATAAGCGCACTTTTTATCGACCTTTGAACATCTCATACTCGAATGCGCGGCAAAACACGTTCGAATAAGCGGCTGTGCGGTGAAAGCGATCGGCGCCAACTGGTACGCATTTCTCATACGAGCAGCACGGGAAGGAATGTACAGACTGCCCTCGCAAGATTACGTAACCCACTGGCAAAACAAACCGAGAAGTGAGTGGGGGGATTTGGGTCTTTTTTGAAAATAAAATTAATTTTGAGCTTAGCCATCTTTGCGCTTGCAGGACACGTTCGAAACGTGCTGGGAGTAAACAAAAGCTACGTCTCAACAAAAATCGCATTTTCAATACCCCCGAACACTTCTGAGGGAGAAGTTTTGTTAGCAAGCAAAGCAGAAAATTGAATACTAGCGCCTAAAATTTTGCAGGTAGCCTAAACATTTCCCTTAGGGGCGGAAGTTAATTTTTGAAAGCGCAATATGCACGGACGAACGCAATTAATATGCGGTGGGTGCGTCGCTTGGAGAGTCCACAGCAAGCGTTCGCAGAAGGCGGGCGACTGACCCGTTCGCTGGCGCGCAAGTTGACCCAAGAAAACTAGTCATCGAACGGAATGCCTCAGTCATCGTTGGCGCGAAGAGCTTAATTAGCTTAGCTTAGAGGGTGGTTAAATTACCTGGTTTGATGTCTGAAGAAAACCGAACGCTAAATGAAGTCCATGAAACTGTCAAAAAGTGCCAAGAGGTGCACAGTACTGTCAGTTTGAAACGGCTACAAGCTTACTTTGTTTAACAAATGGAGCGACCTCTCATGAGCTAACTCCTTTGCGTAGTGAAGCCGGAAGACCAGTACGAAACAAATTCATAGAAAGTTCTAAGCCCGACATAGACAATTGGCCAGTATGCATTACTTGTACAGTCCTAGAACAACACGCTTTTTAACCCTTAATCACCACAGTTCCCACTACCCTGACGAATGCTATGAAAGGATAATACGCTAGGATGTACGCTATGTCTGCGAAGCTTACGCTGCTTCGCGGCTACTTAGCAGACCGTTAGGCTAATACTTCCTCGTCGAGGGGTCTCGCCAAGTATGCAATGAGGCATCCTGGTTGCATGTCAACATGTTATTTGCCAGCACTCCGCGGTTGTCGTACTCGCGACAACAACTCTAACGCAGATGGAGCACAACACGAAGAAAGTTCCGTCTAATCCCTTGGCTTCTATGGATCGGCGCCTTGCACGAAGATGGTTCCCATCGTACACCGGATCAACACTGTTGTGTTCTGGGAGGGTATACAAATACAACGCCTATTCCATCGAGCCACAACTGACTATCAAGGGAGTTTAGACACGCCCCAACTAGCGAACTTATGTTGCGCGGTCTGGCGGCTCAGGTACATATTACCGCTTACCGATGGTCAAAGGACGGACGAAATTAGAGGGTCAACATTGCAAACGTTGAAACTAGGAAACTGCAACATGTCAAAGGTGACAACCAAAGTACAAGTAACATGAGCGTAATGGCAGCGTTTTCGCGTTTCAAGTACGTTTCAGAATACTTCGCAATGTAAAGTCGAAGAATTTCAGGTTCCAATCTAGTCTGCGTGCAAGTGCCGTCAATAGCGATAAAACCAACAAGTTTTATTGCCGGAAAATAAAGAAAACTACAACTTAGAACAACATGTAATTGCTCGTCATACGTCTCTTGATTCGTAAACAGTCGGAAAACCTGGTTCAGCACCAGTATCGCTTCTTGCGGCTGCCCTCGGACGTGGAAGGCTCGTCGGGATCGTCGAGAGTCGTTGTCAACCGCGCGTCCGCATGTTTTTTGCGCTTCAGGTTTCCGCTTCGATCGAGCTGCTGGTCCGATGAATCGTTTCTCGGCTTCGGCTGAATCGACTTGCCTGCATGCTTCGGCAGCTCCAGCGGCACGAATTCCATCTACAAACGGAACACTTGAAACAACACGTAGTACACGTGCCAATACCTGCTGGGACTTGTTGTAGGCGTAGTTGAAGAAGAGCTCCTCCAGCCGCTTGATGGGACGCTTAGCGAAGATGCCGATCTTGTGGTCGCCGTTCACGACCATTACGCGCGCAGAGCACTAAAAACATGAGCTTACACAACCCCGGTACATCTACCATCGGACGCCTTGTGTCCTCACATTTGGGTCGTTTGAGTGGTTGATGAAGCGGGCTAGGTTGCCCACGCGAGTCGCATCCACGTCCTGGCTCGTATTCAGGCCTAAATCGCGTGGAGATTATTACTGGCACTAATTCTCGCACGTGGCCTAGACTGGGCCTTTGCCACAACTTACGGAAGAGGTAGCTGCACTTGAGCTTGTCGTAGATGCGCCCGCGACGCTCACTCTCGCCATGGCTGATCACCTCGCCGGTGTACTCGCAGATGAACTCGTTCTTTTCGATGTCGTCCGCTGCGAAGCAACCCCAGCCGGCGACCTGCGACGGTGCAATGATGAGCTTCCTCTGGTATCCTCGCTGAATGCTGACGTTCTTGCAAATCGGTTCGTCGGTGTCGCCGAGTTTGTCTAAAAAGCGTGCTGTACTTAGGCAAGAGAGCACTGATAGGCTGCTGCTTGAGCACTGGGAGAAGAACGAGCATCAAACACAAAAATGACACCAAAGCTGGTCAGAACTCACCGCAGTTGCAGCGAGTGCAAACGTCAGGATCACACTCCCATGACGCCAGATAGCAGTTGCAGGCTTTCGTGCGGCAGCTGCCCGGAGCGCATCGGCATCCCGGAAAGCGACGACGGCAGTCGTCGGTCGCGCAGCCGCAGAACTTCGTGCACGCGTTGCCGACGGCGGCGCATTGGCAGCCGTTCTCCTCGGAGCACTTGCCTTCGTGGCCGCACGGCACGTACATGTGCTGGTTGTCCATCTTGCTACCGTTGTTCGCGTAGGTCTTGCGGAAGTTCTGGTCTTGGATCTTCCAGGCTTCCCTGAAAAGGCCGAATAAAAAGTGTTCTTTCCGAGCTCGAGCTTACCATGACTTCTGCTTGCCTGTAGGCTTCTCTGTCGCATTGTTCTTGTTCTTCGTTAGGTGCAAGCGAGCCGTGCGACGCGCATACTCGTACACTTCGATGCAAGTCTTCTTGGGTCCGTCAGTGAGCATTCCGAGCACGTCGGCTAGCCGGCAGTAGTCGTCACCGCAGGTCACGCGAATCAGGTTGAACGATGCCTCCTCGTGCTGCGTCCATCCGGGAACTTTGGAGGGCGGATTGAAGTCCGTCGGTCCCCACATGCTCAGGTCTGGCCCGTCGCTATTGTTTATCGCTGCCCTGGGACTGAACGACGCTGACGCAGTGCCTAAAACTTACTGTCACTGTGTTGGCCGGTATGGGATTGAGAAGAAACTGCTTACCCTTGTCCTTAGAGGTCATGAAGCCCGCAATGGTCGACTGGAACAGCCTGCTGACCGCCGTTTTCACGCCCATTCCCGTCGTTACCCTGTGCACCGGCGCATTAAGATAGCAGTCCTCTGAGCAGGGCTCATTGTTCTCCTCGTTGCTTGGCTCATATTCGTCGCATTTCCTGGGGCGCCATCCAGGTGGCGGTTCAACTAAAGTTAGAACAAGAAACTGCAAACGAACACGGGCCCCATACCGTCGGGTCCGTGATGAAGGCAATCGTAGTGCATACAGCGACGGCAGAGCAACGCTTCGAAGCTGTTAAGAAGACGTACCGGAGTGAAGCTGGCAAGGAGCTCGCCCTTCTCGTTCTGCATGATCGGCCGACGTACAGTGTCCGGCTCAAAGCGTGCCTGGAGATCCGGAAATCTGAAAGCGGCTAACTCACAGGAGCACCGATTTTGTGTTCGTAACTTCAGCGTGACTTTCGTAACACAAAGCCTTACCTGGAAACAAGCTTGTTGACCGATCCCTTGTCCGGAAACATCACGTGGACTTGGTGCATGATGTGGCGCAGCTCTAAAAACTCACAAGTTATTCACTAAGAAAGTTACTGGGCCCTCTTACCTGCATCGTCGATCTTGCCGCCCTCATCAACGCTGATGACGTGCTTCACCATCGCGTAGAGGATCTTGTCGTTGATGAACTTGCCCTCCATGAGCCCGACCTTCGTCCCGTGTACTCCGTCGGGAAACGCCTCCATTAGCTCCGTGCACCATTGATCGCCTTCTTCCAGGCTGAGATCCGCCAGGTAGGGAACGTGCGAGAGCGTGTAGTCGTCATCAGTCTAAGATTGCGGTCGCTAAACGTCGTTGTTCCACTCTATTGCGGCTTACCTTTATGTTAACATTGGTGAGCGTCCAGTAGCGCATAGGCGGCGTTCGCTTGAGGGCTTCAAGTCTCTTAACGGGGACCCGCTGAATCGTGTGCCTGTTTTCGTCCAGGAGTCTCCCGCATTGGACGCCGCGCAAGTCGGTCGCGAGTGGCTTCAGCTTCATCAGTTTCGGCTCGCCGCCACCCCAGATCTCGTACTTGGCCTGCTGCTCCAAAGTGGCCTTGCACAATTGCTAAAGCTCTGAGTGCACGCGTATCATATATGGTCGCTGCTATGCTAATTTGGCGACCACAACCACACTAGGAAGGCGTGGTCATAGTAAAGGCCTGAAAATTCTTCGCCAAGGATGTCCACGTTGTGACCATTTTATGTCCATACTCGTGCATTTGCAAATTCCCGCTTACCTCCGCGTGCTTCTCGATCTCCGCGTCATACTCGGCTCTCACTTCGGTGTAGGCATCGATCAGTTTCCTAACGAGCTCCTGGTCCACCAGCTCTTCCGGGTCGACGTCGCTCTCCTCCGCTACCTTCGTCGTGCTCTTCAGAGGCTTGCGCTTGGCGTATTTGATGGCGATTTGAGGCCTGTTGGATACCTCTTCCATGAGGCTGTCGTCACTGCTGTCGTCAGTGAGGTATGGGTGGTAAGAGGACATCACACTACCTATATGGGTCCATATGAGTGGGGTCAACTCTTGGACATACATAAACGGTAATAAGCACTGCACAACGGTAATAAATCGCGGCAGAACGTCACTAACTGGATATCGGCTAAAACACAAATTTATTTCGACGTTTATTCCGCTCAAAACTGGAAAGTTAACACGATTCGTTCAAAATATAATTTGCCGTTTTTAATGCGGCGGTAGGCGCTAAGATGACTTGACCGTTTCTAGGGAAGACCGCTAAATGGCGCACGCCTATGAAAAAGACAGAGTGTGAACTCGAGGGCAATACGGGGTCGCGCGGGCAAAGCATGCGTGGCATTGCCTCTCTCCGAATTTGTTAGCCAGCAGCAAAAGAGCGAAGGACAGATTGGAGGAAAAGGAGGAGAATAACTGACTGAGCTGTCTGTGGATACTGCTGCTGCATAAAGACTGGGGATATATCTAAGCACACATAGAGCCTGTATACCTCAGGTGCGTATGTCATTTGATCCACCGACACACCGAATGGAACCCATTTTGTGGCAAGTTAAGGGACAAAATAACCCGAGCCTTAAGTGTCTGGCATGGTCTTGTCCAACTAAAGCAAAGTTTTCTAGTCAAAATCGAATTCAGTTTGGTCACGCAACGCAATTAAAGCGCGACGTTTTGTTAATCATCTTGCCTTCAGTGACCCTTAGTGAACCGTCAACTTAAATGAGGTGGGTGAAGGCGAGTGCGATGTGTGCCGAAGCGGCCCTGTTTGAACGTCAGGGTTGAAGCTGGTACTTCCCGGAGCGACACATGGAAGAAAAGAAAAAAAAACGTTGAGGGCGTAGCGGCGTGCCCCTATGCGAGAGCGTCTGACATGGAGCAAAGATGCATGCCGCTTTGTTGGATGTTTACGTTAGATCAGTCGACGATAACGGCGTTCGTGTCTGGGAAATGCTAATGAGAGAGCGCGTTAGCGAGGTGGAACTTGGTGAGAAAAGAAAAGTGATCGCGCCAAACCTGAGAACTGAGCTCCAAGTAATGTGAAAATTTAGGCCGAATACACCCGCAATAAATAATTCCCGCATCTACTACACTCTAAAAAAGTAGCTACGGCAGCATGGTTTCTAAGAAATGCCGACGAACCACCTTGGAAGGATAAGGACTACGTCAAAAAGCTAGATCGACATCCGAAACCGACTAGGTACGCGAGAAAAATTACTTTCAGGCCGCTTGTAAACTACATAGTTGCCTCGGTGCAGCCTTTTCCCGTAGACGCCGAAAGCCGTGCAGTAAATAGCATGGGGGCATTCAAACGATCAAAACGTCCACGGAAGGTCGGAGCGTCTATGAAACTTTTGACTGTCGCGTTCGCGCATTGCGTATGAGAAACATTCCCGCTCAAACTTATCGTATGCAAACGACGTTCGCCCTTATTCCCAAAACTGCGAAGCAGCTGGAAACGCTGATATCGGTGATAATTATCAAAAAGCCTTGCGGCCATTAACGTTAAGCAAGTCACACATTCCGCAGGACTCTTGTTGAATCCATCAAGGAAATAACAAGGAAATCTAAGACAAAAGTCTTACGTATGCTTGGGCAACAAAAGGCACTTACTTACAGCAAGTGCGCTAAGTGGTATAGAAAACGTTCGTCAGACACATTCAATTTTCAAACATCATCCCATCTGAAGTCTTTTAATTCATTTGCTGCAATTAGGAGGCTCCTTCACGGTGATATATCAACGTGTGCCGAACAATAGTTGAGCTTAAGCGATGCACAAGCCATTGTTTAACATTTAAATGTGTGCCACCTTCCCCTGTTGGTGGAGGTGACACGTGCCGCGCGAGATCTGGATAGCCTTTTTTGAGAACAACCGCCAGCAAGTGCCACGCCGGCCACTTGAGTCAAAGGATAGCGCACCCTGCAAGTGCTACATACGTTCCCAAAGTACCAGAAGTTTACGCACAAATGTGTGCTCTACAGCTTTGCACCGACGTGAGCCATTCCGATTTTGACTCAGATCACGAACGGATAAATTGCTAAATTCAATTGTTTCAACGTTTCTGTCGTTGACAATTCCGAAGTGCGGTACCGCTATACCGCGCGAATCCTCTGTTTACATCGAATTCGCCTCGTAGGTATGTGTTTAGATGACTCTCGGCACTTCGACTCTTCTCACGCTGCGCAAGCTAACTATGTCCTCTTTGTTAGGTATTCTCATATACGACAGCAAAGGACGCGTACTAAATCATCGGCCAGTTAGGGCTTAGTATCCGAATGTAAAGATGAACTTCTTGTTATGCCTTCTCGAGGAGAGCTTCATGGTTCATGTGGTGGCTGCTAACATTGGGATCACCGCGACGAATCACCGACATCGTATGCGGACCAAGGCGCAGGTTTACCGGGCTGCCCATCTAAAATACACGGCTAATTTTCGGAACCAAAGTTAGGGGTAGTCCCAGATGCCGCTGCTACACGCTTGTATTTTGTGGACATAAGCACCCTCTTAACTTACGATTTGCTTTGCCCTTAGATCATTTCGGCACTAGGTGCGCTGCGCTTTTTATTGAGCCAGCGTGTACGCTGCTGTCATGAGGGCGAATTTCTATACCTAACAGGCAGCCGGTTATGCTGAAGATACATTGCCATTCTGCTCCGAGCTCTTAGCAAATCACATCAAGGGTCTGAGACGTCATTGCTAGTAATTCTGGTGTTAGCAATCGAAAAGGGTTACTGCCTGGACACCGTTCAATTCAGTTTGTGAGGAGTATTAATTGGCTTACCCTTTCGAACACCGTCAAGTCATCCTTTCGCGTGATGCAGAACCAGTTGATGATGGTGAATGAGAAGACGAAGACGAACAGCCCAAATACCGCTGCCGTCGCCAGCGGCGCCGTGTAATCCACCCAGTCCAATGTTTGCTTCGGCATCGGTGCGAGAAAAAAAGCTGCTCTTTAATAAAAGCTTTCGAAGCGAGTAAGAATTGTGCGTGCCTAATTCGCAAAGGAATTGATCGCAACGGCAAGGATAGTCCTAATAGCTGCGACACTTAACTGCCTTATCAGTAGAGGACCGCGGCAGAATTCGACTGCTGCTGAATTATGTGCACAACGTCATTTCTAAACTCGTTGTCTAGAGAGAGTGAAAAGGGTTTGGAGAGCCTAGTCTATATTCTCTTAGACCCGCTTAAACATAGTCAGAACATCTTACGATGAGTTACCCGCTAAAGCCAATGTTTATGGCGAGTCAATTGGGATTCTCCTTACCCTCCACATCTGAGAACACCCAGAAACCGTCTGCGTGCGTGCGCACAAACCGGAAGCAGGCAAAAATACGTAAAGTGTCGGAGTAGGGCTAATGGGAAGCCGCGCAAAGCCGCCGTCAAGTTGTCATTAGTCCCTTCTGAAACCACCATGTGCATGGCCTCAAATGAAGAATTCGTGTTGCACTTTAAAAACATTTTTGCGGAAAATCCGTGCTTGTGGTCTTTACTATTAGCTTCAGCTGAGGTCGAAGTTAACACACCTTGCAAACGTCAACCGCACTGTTGTGAGAAGTTGTCTTCGGTCTACCGGTTTAGAAATTGCCAGTTAATGACCAACCTGGCACAGCAGGGCACAAGTTGCCTGAAACGGCATTTGGCTTGTGCAGCCTTGTTGCGAACCAAGCGGCCAACGGGATGTATTCGCTGTAACTGTTCTTCCGTGCTCCATGAAAAGGTTAATATAGCCTAGTGTCTAGCTCGGCTGGATATAATGCCCAGCCGCGTTATGTGCTTTAAATTATGAATTCATATTGAGATACAACAACGTTCTAGTGATTTTGTCGACAGTTCAGTTGAAGGGTACTTCCGCGTGCTTTGAGGTTTCCAGTTTTGTACCAGAGATCTTTTTAGCCAGCATGTAGTTTCGTCGTTCTTGGCGTATTTCTTTCCTGTCGCGCACCAGAACACTAACACCAGTATGGAGAAGGTGCAAAGTCATTCGAAGCGCTTACGCTATGCGGAAGTAAGAGCTTGGAATACGCTTAGGCAAACGCATGCCGTATGCCTAGATTCTCTCCCGTCTGGATAACATCGTCAACATCCTGGCTGAGCGACAGACCACTTTTACGAATGAGGCAGTACAAGTGTGGTACAAGGCGGCCTTCGGAACGTCCATTTGCGTGAGTGGCCCTCGTGTGTTTGGCTGCTAACAAAGACCAACGTTGTAGTCCGAGCTTCATGAACTCTCCGAAAAAATGTGCCTGCCAAAAGTCATCCAGAGGCACTTCCGTGGACTGATACTAGACGACAACAATGGCGTCAGCTTTACGCGCATACAAGCAGAGCACCTCGACTGCGACACGGACGTTTCGCAAGCTTTGTCTGAGCTCATCGGAGAGGACTTCGTTGATCAGGAATTAACGGAGCAAACAGCTAAAGCCATTGACGTCGAGCGTGTAGATCCAGTCAAAGAAGAACCGATGGCTTCCACCGTACAACGGGTAGTCAAGAAGGTCAGATTCGCGTCAGTGGAACGCGAATTGCACTTGTCCGATTTTATGGACACATCGACGCTAAGTGCAATTATGAGCGAACTTCGTGTCGACGAGCACGAACACCACGGAGCTGATTGTCCTGGACCGAGCGGCATCGCTGCCCAACCACATTCTCAACCTGCAAAGAAGGGGAAGAAGTACGTCAGACCGAGTCAGCGGAAAAACTGGTGCATGAAGCAAGAGCAACGACATTCTGATCAACGAGCCAGCGATGAAACTTTGCGCTTCAACGTAAAGTCATGCGTTTCGCAAAACAAGCCGGAATCTACTGATGGCATCAACGTAAACAATAGGAACGACAACGGCTTAAAAGCCGCAATGGAGAAAGCTCAATGTTTTGTTGATAAAGAGCGAAAGCGCTGCGTGGCCAACGTCCACGGTCCAACTGAACCTCCGAATGGCGGAAGCAGGAAGCCCAATCCGGGAAAGCTTCAGAGAAGGAAGCAAAGACTTCTGCGAGAGCTGCAGAAGTTCAATCTCTACGATTTCGACGAACCAGACCTACCTGCTACGCCACCGAAACGTCGCTTTGTACCTGCGAGATTCGGCGTTGTGCTACGAACACCGCATATCCGCTACGCAGACAGACCGCACGCACAGGGCGGCGTTTTAGATTATGGGCACGACCAGCGGCATTTCAATATCGTGGCACAGTCGTGGACGTCCCCGAGCTCTTCCCGACGGGTTTCGTATGCACCTTGGTCGTCAGGCGTTCGCCGGCACAGCCAGAATGCTGGAACACAACCCTTGCTGGTAAGCGCTTAATGCTGCACGTCCGAGACTGACATTTTAACCTGGTTGATCGCATACCCGCTGTCATAGGCAAATAGGAAGTCTTCAGTTAAGCTACCGCTGTTTAGACAATCCTATTGGCGCTATTCGCTGTCCTCTTCATCTGCTTCCAGTGTTGCTCAACCGGTGGAATAACCGTCGTCCACTTCTTGCGAATGCGGCCGGTGGAATTCGTCAAAGCTGCTTTTAACGAGGTTATTATCCTTACCGCTTTGCCGTCGGCTCTACTCGATCCTTTAGGTACTCGCGTGTGCGGTCATAAGGCTGGTCTATTGGGTTGCCTGCGAATCGCGTGCAGAAATATTACCCGAAATGTGGAAAACGCGACTACAGTGTTATGTCGAAGGCGGTTACCATTGAGCCTGTTTGAGGAATCCCTGTCTATCCTTCTCGCAAGATAATATTTTCGTAGTGCTCGATGTTCTTTTTAGCGCAGTAAATACCATCTTTGCACTTTGCTGAATGGTTGTGAACGTCATTTCTCGTTGCTACTGACGAAACGGCTTTCTAAGTCCGCCTTTAGGTGTCGAACAAAGTACGGCCAGAAGTAAGAAACAAACAAACTTTATAGTTTCAGCACCTAATTGAACTTTTCGTTTTTGTCATCTCGTCGTTCCTATACCGCTTCTGCAAATCAGGTCTAGGTTTAGCGTGGAGGCAACAATGTTAAGCTTTCTTGTAAGCTTTATTGTGGAACATCTAAGAAATCATCGATGAGACGCCGGGCGACTTGGTCGTTGCTCCGCTGCGGTCGTCTTCTTAGGTGTCATTGGCGTAATCGGCGGGGTTCTAAAGAACGTAAGCAGTGACGGCATGACGACAGGACGCGATCGAGAGAACGAAGCCATTTGTAGAAGTGTTTACCTTGCGATTGGCGCGGTAGTTCTCCTTCTTGGCCCAGTCGTAGAGCAGGTAGGCCGCGACCGACGGCGGGACGTAGTAGACCCAATCGCGCCAAACGTACGACTTGAACACCTAAAACATCCGTACACATACTCGACTCGTGGACGTGTGAGCTTACCTTGACCACAGCGTCGTCCCAGAAGTGCTTGAAGGGTTTCTGCTCGTTCGGCGATATGGCCATCCTGTACTCGCCGTAAACCTAAACGTCCACAATCAGAAAGATAACTGTTATCATTTAAAAGGGCTTCCTGTGGTCAAACTGCAAGCCCGTGGTTTCAGGGGTGGCACCAAGACGTAGCAGATGCGTTGTTGCTTTACATGTGTGGGATATGTATGCAAGTACCCACAACGGAATAGCGCTTGGTGTAACAGGATCAAGCGGCATGCTGCAAGCAACCAGTGCGGAACAGAGAATGGTGAACCTTGCGTAAGGACTTTAAATGTCTCTGTAGCTGAAAACTGAAACTGGCTAGTGATGACGATGAGACAGTAGAAGATGGCAAAATCAAAAGCATGGGACGGTTAACCGGCTGCATGAGTTAATGTGCGCTAATTTTGGTGCTGCATGCTTCCTACCATGCATCATGCTTCTGCTGGCTATAGGAGGAATACTGGTGCTAGCGGTACGCAGAGAACTTTATACGCTCATCGCCTAGTTGCACAAACTGCTTATCTAGGCCAGCTACAGGCATGACTTGGCTGTCTTGAGCTAATCCGCGTCGTCATACGTACCTTTCCGAGGTTGCCGAAGTGCTTGCTCAACGCCACCGGTGAGAGCCGCATCTTGCTCAATAACCTCGTCTAGTCCTTTTTAACAAGAGCCGAGCATGTACAATGGACATGAACCTGCCGTGAAGTATTGCACAAGGGAAATACGAAAACACTTTATTTGCGCTTTTTTATACACATGCAGTAATAAGATTTCAGTGGTCCTAGAATTCATCAGGGTTGTTCGTGTTGCATGACCCGTTTGTTCAGTGCGCTTGGCTGTAGCGATCGTACTTCTCCAACTTACGCAGAACGGGGTCTTTCTTCTGGCTCCACTGCTCGTCGTCAATGTTGCGCGACCACTCGTAGCCGAAGCCAGGCGTCGGTGCGCGCTTGAAGCCGAAGTTCTCGGTCGGTCCTTTGTTGATGCCCGCCGCGAGCAGTTGGTTCTTGCTAAGCATGCTTTGTTAGAACTTGTTCGTGACTGACGGAAACAGTAAATCAGGTCTACGAAAACCTATTAGTGTTCAACAGAATAGACACATTACGGGAGCTTACTCTACTTCTTCGCCCTTCTCGTCACGGAAGACCTCCTTGCCTTCTGCGTTCGTCTTGTAGACCGGCGATGGCGGCAGCACCATACGACGCGCATCACGCTCGTAGTAGTAGTTATCCGCGAGACGATGGTGGATCCCGCCAGGCACCGTCGGCGGGTCGTTGGTACGTGCCGCCTGCGTGTTCGGGAAACGCGACGGGTTCAGATACTGGGACTAAATTATGCCCCATTAGAAGTGGGCTCTTCTGTGGCAGAATACCTTTCCGTCGGGTGTAGGCGGGCCAGAGGGAGGTGTCTTCGTCAAGTCGCGGTCCCAGGCGAGCAGCCTCTTGCGAATCCATTCGACGAGCGGCGTCTGCTTGCGGTTCTTAATGGCCGCATCAGCGATCTTCTTTCCGCCTGTGAAGGCCATGCTTGGGCCTAAATGTGTTGGGTATAGAGACTGGTGGAGGGCATCTGTAACGCAGTTAAGACATATCGCGACCAGCGACCTTGACCTGGCTAACAAGGATAGCATTTCGTGATTTCGGGTAGAAGTCCATATGAAGTCAGTAAGTATCTTATGTCCTTCAATAACTTCGAAAATAACGTAACTGTCGAGAAACGGTAAACACGACAGGCAGAAGTTGTTCATCCGCATACTTTGCTTTTGTCTGCTGCAAAGTAATACAAATACAAATAAAAGACGCCAGTATTGGCTCTTGTAGGCATAAATATTGTTGTGTACACTCGCTGTTTTACGACTCGCTAAAATTAAGAAAGGTAAACAGATTTGTTAATTGCTGAAGTATCCTCCAGGTAATCCAAGCGGAGGCGAGAGAACATTGGAGTTGGAGCGCATGTACTCCGTGCTGTCGTTCTGCTTGCTGGCACTTGAAACGCCTTTCACACTTCGCCAAGTGGGATGTCGTAGCTAAGTAACAAAACTTTGACTAATAAACTCGCTACGAAAGCTAATCAACGGTGAAAACTAGAATGAAGACATTCCAGGGCGGGGCAGGTGTAATCCGGCTAATCTGTTTTGGGAAGCGTGGTGCACGCCGTATGCTGGCAAACGTGGCGGATTAGAAAGTTTAGAGGGACCTCTGAGCCAGCTTATCCGTCTTTGAAGCCAATTATAATCAGTTCTCGAGACTTCGGAGGTCGCTTCCCTCGACATCGTAGAAATATGGAAGGCCGAAACGTACCACCGGGAACTTCCGAGTGCTACGAACGTCTGGATATTCTGCTCATCTGCAAGCTTTACGTTATTTCCCCGACCCAAAGTAGACTGAAAGCGAGCGTTGGGCAGTGATTTTCCAGCTTTCGGGATTAACCATGCATCAGTCTCTTAGCATGTCAACATGTTAGATCTACGGACGCCTTTGATTGTGCGAATTCAGCAACCTCGTTAGTACGCATTCCATCGGTTAACCTTCGATTTAGCACAAACCTCCGGCGAGCATGGACCTCGTATCGGGCATCGAAAACGTCGGATCGGTGGTGAAGGCGACGCTGAACCGCACGGACTCGAACACCATGGGAAAGCCGGTGATCTACCTGGACAACAACGCAACGACACCCTATGCACACGAAGTCAAACAGGCTGTCATGGATGCTTTGTCGTTATGGGGCAATCCGAGCAGCACGTATGCAGCAGGTAAGCGTGCAGGTTTACATTCCAATGTTGGATCTTTCGTCGAATTCAGCTAGAAAGAGACATGAAAAAAGGCCCAGGTAGAGTAAAAATACATTAGGATTTTCCTTGACCGAATTGTATTTCAGGCCAACAATCAAAAGCCGCTATAGAAGACGCACGAGCAAAGGTAGCTGCTGCGGTTAATGTCGATCCTAATGACGTCATCTTCACGTCAGGCGGTAGTGAGGTACGTCACACACGTTTTTGATGTTGTCTTTCAAACCGCGGTTTAGTCCAACAACTGGATCATCCAGTCATGCATTAAAAACTTCAAGCAGAAGCACTGGAAGGGACGCTCGGAACCGGTGGAAGTCGTCTCGAGCTCGATTGAGCATCCTTCAGTGCTCAAACTGCTCCAGTATCTCGATGAGGGAAAGGAAATTAGTGAGTTTCTTGACTCTCTAAAGATCTTACGTACACTCACTTAGTTCTACGGCTCGTGGACATCCTACCGGGCACCGGCCGCGTAGATCTCAACAGCCTGAAATCACTGCTCAGCGAGAAGACAGCTTTCGTTTCGGTCATGTTTGCGAACAATGAGACTGGAGTCATTCAGCCCGTCAAAGAGATCGGAGGTACGTGAGCTTGGATACTGGATTCCTGTTCTAGAGGCACTTATGCCATGTAGTGTATAACCACGGTCATGCGATTGAAAACTCCTAACTTGTAAACATCGATTCAGAAGCAGTGCGCAGTTTCGCAAAAGAGCATTCGCGGGAAGCAGACCTCTTCTTCCACGTGGATGCGTCGCAAGCAATCGGCAAAGTACCGGTGGACCTAAAGGGCTTTGGCGCCGACGTAGTGACGATAACGGCACGCAAGGTAAGCCGCTAAACCGTCCATCATTTGCTCCATTGATTCGCTTACTAAGACGCATGACTTCAGTTCTATGGACCGCAGATCGGAGCGGTTATCGCATGCGGACAGCAAATCGACAAGAGTGTCTTCACACGGCTGCCACTGTTGCGCGGTGGCGGACAAGAGCAAGGTCGCAGGGCTGGGTAAGTATCTACTCCTAGCTTTGCAAACGGTTGCTTCGTAACGTCGTCTCTTCAAACCATCATAGACTCCTTTAGTACTGAAAACACGCCGATGATCCTTGGCCTGGGAGCCGCAGCGGAACTGGTGCAAAAGAACACACCGATATACGTGGAGCACATGCGCAGAGTCCGAGACTACTTCGAATCCAAATTGAAGGTATTTATAGCTCCAAGCGACTTGTAGAATCTTTGATGTTCAGGAAGCTTTTGGCAACGAGGTCGAGATCAACTTCGAGAAGGCAGACCGGCTGTGCAACACGAGCAGCGTGTGCTTCACAAAGTTGAAAGGGACATCGCAGGAGCTGTTGCAGGGCTGCAAGACTTTCGTCGCAAGCACCGGTGCCGCGTGCCATTCGGGATCTGCGAAGTAAGTAGTCCCATCGTACCGCTTAGACAGCAGATTCGTCTGTAGATGTAGAACTTTAATCTCGCGGGAAGTCCGATTCCGTAGCGGTACAAATCTTTGTTAGTTCCCAACTAAGTGACAGTTCGCTAAAGTTAGAGACCGTTAGGTTGCGTTGCTAGCCTTTCTGTTCTGGTTTGAGGAACAGCATGCTAAAGCACCGAGCAAGTTTAAAGAGAAGGAAAGGTCTCCAAAACCACATTCTTTTATGTAGCGAAATTAGTGCCTGTCCTCGAAAGACAGCCCGCTTAGTAGATGCTTTAAAGGATCACGCACGTGGTTAATGCCGCAACGTACTAAATTCCCCATTGTAACGCTGATCATTTTGTTGTGAATGCTGTCTGCAGCTCTCGATTAACTTCACTGTGAACTTTATAGACCGTCAAGTGTGCTGCTAGCCTGTGGGATATCGGAACACAACGCTCTCCGATCCGTTCGCTTCAGCCTTGGACGCTATACCTCGGATTACGACATCGATACCGTTGTGGAAGAGCTCGCTTCTGTCTACGCGGTGCAAAAGTAGTCTCATTCCATCCGTTGTGTTTAGCCATGCGGCATCAACTAGCGACATATCATTCCCCAGATTTTCGAAGCTAAGTTGCTCAAAGCCATTCTACGTGATGCTAAATAAAGTGATAACGAAAGCAATTGAGTATTGTACCAGTGCCATGATTGTAGTGTGACCCGCGTGTGCTCGTTTGCGTTAAGTGTGAGCAAGTGTTGTGAGCACGATCTGCATGGTACCGCCGTTCTGATGCAATGTATTGCAACACGAATATAGGTAGAACCGTTCGCCATACGACGGAAACGCTTTACTTCGTCCTTTTATAACGCTTAAACAGAAGCAGAAACGTAAGGAAGTAGATACTAAGGGAGCATGTTCTGAACGCCGTCGATACGGACGCCACTGTGTAGATAGTTGCACGTGAGGTAGGCGGGCGTAGGGCTCGTCACGGAAACGACGTTGTGCAGTTTAGAGGGATCTCTGAGTCAGCTTATCTGTCTATTACCAGTATGCAACAACAGTCAATGTGCCCAAAGTCGCTGCTTTCTTCAAGGCAATCAAGATTTGAAACAATCCTTAGTGTAGCCTTATTCGTAGGCAGCAAACACAAGGTTGAGCAGCGGACCTGAAGGACCTTTCATGGCTGTGATTCTCTCGGCTGCGAAGCATCAGCTATTCTTCGAAGTGAGGGTGATTCCACGGTTGATCCTACCGAGGTCTTTCGGGATCCTTCGACTTCAGTGGCGTCGGATCCTCGATGGCTGTTGGTGCCAAGGGAGTTCCTTTTGTCGATAGCTCGCTTCATGCGACTCAGCAGTCCTCGGTAGTGGATTTTGAGCTGAAAGTAACACTGGACTAGTAGTTCTACTGCAGCGTTAGTACCTCAAGAATCTTCTGGTCCCTCAGGGCAACTTCCTGCTTCAGATGTGCCACTTGCGGGCCCTCGCTTTGGTTGTTGAAGTGCCTTAACAGGTACTTTAATCCAGGCAGTAAAGGTTTGTCAAGGTAGTTCTGCTCTCAGGAAAGCGGGAATTGCACAAGTGTAGTTGCACAACGAAGCCTAGTTGTCATAGCTCGGAATGTTCTGGACACACATTGCTCACTAACGTTTATCTCTAGTTCGTATGCACTGGGACAACTTCGTTAGGTTGAACACTGTTCACTGTTGGCAACCTTTCAGACTGGACAGAATGAGAACGCATGGTGGGGTCATTTTAAGAGAGATCCTATGAACAAGAAAAAGAGCAGAGGCAAGCAATAAGAACTACGGATGAGCCATCAGACGAAGCCTACGCCATTGTGCTAGCACAATCTGAGCCGTTTAGACTCCAGCACCCAGCAAGCTTTCTCTCCATACCTTTGCTCTGACAGCTCCCGTGTAGCTCTGTCCCGTTCCCAGGTTAGCTTCTGGATCATCTTCTCGTAGTTGAACTTCAGGAAGCGCTTCTCTCCTTCTAGCTCCTCCACGCGCCTGCTGTAAGCTTGCTGCGACTGCCGTAGCGATGTCTGCAACCGCACTGCTTCCATGCTTATGCCTCGAAAGTCGCGCAGCTGGTCGCTGGTCTCTGCAAGGAGGAAACGCCATAGCAAAGAGTTGATTGCAGTACCCTTCATTTGTTGATCCTTCTCCTTGAGTTTTTGCTCCAGATCCTCGATGGAGGCTTCGTAGCGGCCTACTCGCTGGCTCCAATCTGCGTTCCGCCGACCCTCTTCAGCCAAGCCTCGTACATCGCTGTCGACTTTCTTCTTCTCGAGTTCCGCAATGCGACTGAAAGCGGAGACCGTTTGTGGGTTCCCCAGAACGGTAGCTTCTGGCGCTATACGAAAACTTGCCTTCGCAGGTTTGCCTCGACGCCCTCCTGTATCGACGCTCGTTCACGAAGCTTTCGGATTTCCGCGTGCATGCTAAGACGTAGTCTCCCCTCCGTTTAGCCACCTTCGTGTACTTACCCTTTATTACGCACTTCCATCTGTGCAATTCGTTGGTCTGCATCCGCCAATCGGCGTTCTAGGTCCGAAGCCATGGCATCCTGTTGGTTCATCCGGTGTGCGTAATCTTGGGCTAGCCGCAAATTTTCTTCCTCCAGCGACTGCGTTCTAGCCTGTTCGGCTTGAAGCTCCTCAGAGATTCTTCGAATGTCCAGTTCTGATCTAAAGACATTGCTCAAGCATAGCGTACGAGAAGGGGACTTGATACACGCAGTTACTTACCTAGTGCTTTCGCGAATCTGACGGCTGAGCGTCAACAACTCAGCATCGTGAGCTGTACGCAAGTCATCTTCGCGCTTTCTACGGACCAGTTCAGTGTCCGCGAGTTCTCTTCTTAGCGCAGCGACTTTCGCCTCGAGGATGCCGTTGGACTCCACTAACCTGCGGCATTTGTCCTGGTTCAGTGTCAGCTCGACGCAGACCGTCTCCAGTTGACTGCGGTAGATCGACTGGATTTCATTCAGGGTCTTCGCCTAAACAAAGCCTATTCCCTTCGACAATGGTAGGGCGAAAGAAGGCCGAAAGGTGACCTTAAAAATCTCATAGTGCTCTTGCCGCTCACGCTTCTCTGCGTCAACCTCTTCGACCAGCTGCTGCGCGTAACACTTCGCCTCGTCAGCTTGCGCTAGTAGCCTCTCCTGTTCTTCTTGCGTTTCACGGATTACCTAAACCTTCGGAGAATGAACTGAATGTAGAAACGAATGCAATGAACTTCCGATAGAAACGACATGTACCAACGGACCGCAGCAACTACTCTGCGGAGGCAAAATGTTCTACGGTAGTTCCAACACCCAGTGTGGACAATTGACTGAAGAGGTTGGCTACGTTTGTGACCAGTTATTGGTGCACGCAATGAAAAAGTTTTGACTTGTAAGTGCCTTGTGCTTAGTTTACGCTTTAAGACCAAGTAAGAAGCTACAGCTACAGTTGTGTCTGAGATAACGGGCCAGGTTAGAGACGCTTACCTGATCTTGCTCTTCTTTCAGGCGCTGATTTTCAGCAGTAACTTCGACGAACCTCGACTTTAAGCGTCGATAGTTCTCCTGAGCGTTGAGCAGGAGCTTCCTTTCGAGTTGCAAAACGGCCGATAGTTCTTCAGCGGATTGCTTGGTCAGCGGCATGCTTGAGGGTATTTCCTTGTCGAGCATCATGCGATGGGCCGTGGGTCACTAAGAAAGCTTGACCAACAACAATCAACCCTGCGCCTTGTCCAATTACCTTCCGCGCAAGATCGCCGAGAAATAGCTGCTAACGCATGGCTGTCGGTTTGACCTTGCAACCGGCCACGGCAACCAAGCGTCGCCTTAGCGACTGCCGAGTGCGCGACGCGGTAGCGTAAATTAGCGTCGCATCGAAATGAGCTACATACGAATCGAAAAATTCATTGACAACATGAGTTGCTCACACAAACGTACGTTGGCTTGGTCTCGATTTCCAACTGTTGATCGACGGGCTCTCGGCAAGGCATACTGGCATTCCGGGCTGCTCGGAACCCCTAACCAGCCAATAAAAAAAGTCCATGCGAAAAGAGTCTTAGGATTCAGGCGAGCCAAGCAGAGCAAACAGTCATGGCAGGCCAAAATTTTGTGAAGACCTGACTAACGTCGGACGCAGAAGGCCATAGCAAAGTCCAACGGTCGAGATTCGTGCTTTTGTGTGCTTGTCGTGCCTCGCTGTTTTCAGTTCTTGCCTTTGGTATTGGCGTTCGCCTGATTTTTATGTTGTGAGGTTTTCGCGGGTGTAGAATCCGAGCTGTTCGAATTGTAGCGGACATTCCCTCTGGGCATAACACTGCGCTGGCTGCACTCAAAACATTGTACGTTGCTCAAGTTACGGATAAAATGCCGTCTCAATGCAGGCTTGCTTCCTTGTTTCAACGAGTGAGTCTCAAGTGAAGCAGCTGTGACGTAGTAGGTTGTTGAAACAAACGGGGCATATGTCACAATGACGTTCCTACGTAAACGACGCTTTAGTACACTGTGTTTGCGAAGCTGCTTGTTCATTATTAGGGAACGTCTTGTTTCATCTAACACGGATATGCCCTTTGACACACATTCACTTCGCATCGTTACCGATGTGGTTGGTGCTACACTTCTTTCCGTTGTTGTTGTCATCTTTTCTTGGTAGCGTCAGCGGACAAGGACTCTGTAGTGATGGGAATCCGGTGATTGGAGTGAGTAAGTGACTTGAAGTCTACTAACGGAGTGGTATGCACTAGACAAGTTCGCCAGAAGAGTTGACAAAACGCGAGAAACTAAAAGTGCTAGTATCCCACCATAGTTCAAATCAACTACTGGGAGATTTGCGAAGGCCGGCGTTGTTTGAAGATAAATGACGGTTTTCACATGGTTCTAGATGACTAGTATGGCATTCCACATTGCGTACCTGACCAAAAGGCAGTCAACACGTTTTCAGCATGCGAGAGTGGCGTATGTGCCCTGGATCCGTCCCTACAATGTGAAGACGTTGACGGAAACGGGATTGAATACTGCTGTAAGTTGTGACTACGTCATGAGCTCCATGTGAAAGGTCCATACGTATTCTTACAGGTAACACAGTGCCGACGACACCTTCAACGCCAACGACTCCAACTACGCCCACAAGTACGTAATGCGCAAACTGTTGAGATCTTTCTCTGCCACAAAGTAAAATTCTTTACACCTGCCTACGATTTTATGCAGTGAAGCTTCTCCTTTAGCGCCCACAACGCCAACGACGCCAACCACACCCACTACTCCTACCAGTAAGTGGACCGCCAATTAGAGTTAACCATGCGACAGCTTTAAAGCCTTCATGACACGTTATTTAGCTCCAACAACACCTACGACTCCGACCACACCAACGACGCCAACTAGTACGTTGGAATAGCACTAACGGAAAAATCGAAGCACCTTCAATTCAACAACAATCAGGCCCTGAACAATGCTCGAATTTTAGCTCCTTCAACGCCCACTACGCCGACGACGCCTACCACACCAACCACTCCCACGAGTAGGTAGCTCAGTGATGCTAAGAGCGCTCTGAAGAATGGTGAACGCTGCCGTAGCGTTCACCGTAGCCGTAGTAGCTGCCGTTGCCGTAGGACGATTGTGACAGAGGAACCCAACCATGCCGGGGCAAAAGTGCGCACAATCCGTGCAGCCAAGTGTGTCAAAGTCCTGTAAATAGGAGGGACTAAGCCCATTTTGGAGGGTCCGAGTCTTAGAGAAAAACCAGGATTGCCCTGGTACCACCTACTTGGAGCCTACTTTCTTTATTCTCTTAGCACCAACAACGCCGACGACGCCTACAACTCCAACCACGCCGACAACGCCTACCACACCAACTAGTAAGCCTAAGATAATTTGACTGCATAACGCTTATCCTGTCCAACGACTCAAGTGTTCTGCTTTAGCGCCGACTACTCCAACCACGCCAACGACTCCAACGAGTATGTTAGCACAACACGCTGACCTTTGTCTCCCAAGCAAGTGCCGCTCATGCAACCATTGAGACTATTTAGCTCCAACTACCCCAACTACTCCCACAACGCCGACAACGCCTACGACTCCTACTAGTATGTGTTGTGCATGTGCATGCTGACGTCATGCACGTTACATGGATGGTTGCATTTTAGCTCCAACGACCCCCACTACGCCCACGACTCCAAGTACACCGACGACGCCTACGAGTATGTCGGCTCAGATCAAAGAGCTTTCTCGACATTGACAAAGCTTAAGTACATACAGTTCCCAAAATTACGGTTATCCTTTAGCTCCTACTACCCCCACAACTCCTTCGACGCCCACAAGTAAGTCAAGGCAGTAGAGAAGCCTCAGAGCACCTAAACTGGAGGGAAACCACCGTTATTTACCGCCTTAGCTCCTACTACACCCACAACGCCTACGACTCCGACAACGCCAACTAGTATGTTGACACAAAGGGATAGCTATACACATGCTTAAAGGTCAGGTCTAAAATTCCCGATCCTGCTTTAGCCCCAACGACACCGACTACTCCGACCACACCAAGCACACCAACGACGCCTACTAGTAAGCTGAAAGAGCAAACATTACGTTTACCCAGTAGACCACGGAAATCGTCACTGAGGCTTCAGCTCCTACGACACCCACTACGCCTACAACTCCAACAACTCCTACGACGCCTACGACTCCTACTAGTACGTTGTACAATTGACAAGTCACCAGCGTACTTGAAGTATGGACTGGACGTCGTTAATGCTTTAGCCCCTACAACGCCCACCACTCCTACAACTCCCACGACACCCACAACGCCTACTAGTATGTTGTATGACCGACTTGCCTTCGAAACAACCACATTTCTATATTTCTTATCCTTGTCACTTTAGCTCCTACTACCCCCACAACTCCAACAACCCCATCAACGCCAACCACGCCGACGAGTACGTAACCTTAACCGTTCTAGCTGACGTCCGTTCCCCTGCTTGTTTAGCCCCTACAACTCCGACTACACCAACGACTTCCACTACTCCTACCACTCCTACTAGTAAGCCCACATTTCGCACAATGAATCATGTGCCCTACCTGCTGGACGTATAGAGATGTAAGTCGTTACTGAGACCTTTAGCACCCACAACGCCCACTACTCCAACTACACCAACCACTCCTACGACCCCAACGACGGTAAGTCGTAGCCTGAGATCGACCGCTTTCGAAATACCGTTTTAGCCAACGACTCCTACGACCCCTACTACGCCAACTAGTACGTAACGGCAGGTGACTTGAGTACCACATGACACGTTTAGCCCCAACTACGCCTACTACGCCGACCACGCCAACTACGCCGACCACGCCCACGAGTAAGGAAATTGTCCGTTTGCTTAGACATGCTGTCAGTGACACTGAAAATGTTACGATCTTTTAGCACCAACGACGCCGACCACCCCAACTACGCCTACTACACCCACTACTCCGACGACGCCCACGAGTATGTAGCTACTCTTCGTTATCTCATGCTCGTGTGCAAATGATACGTAACAAGGCCTTTAGCACCTACGACGCCAACAACGCCTACGACACCCACTACACCGACGAGTGAGTAATCTCTGTTTTCTTTTTGATGAATCATCCTATCAAAACATACTTTTATGTTTAGCACCCACAACGCCCACCACTCCGACCACGCCAACCACTCCCACAACGCCCACTACGCCTACGAGTAAGTGATCTCCCTTCGATCTTTCTTCGTTAACCCTATTAAAATTGGTGCCCATTGATACCTGACTACCGTTTAGCACCGACGACGCCAACTACCCCTACGACTCCCACTACTCCGACGACGCCCACTAGTATGCATGCGTGCTCTGTGCTCTAGTCTAGCATCAATGAAGGGGTGCGTAACCAAGCATAGTGTTGCTGTGTTTAGCACCGACAACGCCGACCACGCCTACTACGCCGACCACACCAACTACACCAACGACCCCTACAACGCCCACAAGTATGCGATGTGCTTCTTTCCATGTTTCAATGATGAACACTCAGCTTAGCGTAGACGTCCTACTTTCGTTTTAGCACCAACAACACCTACCACTCCGACAACCCCGACTACGCCCACCACTCCTACAACGCCCACAAGTATGCAATGAGCTTCTTCCGTTTTTTAATGATGATAATTCAGCGTAACGTAGACGTTCAATTTTCTTTTAGCCCCAACAACACCTACCACCCCAACAACCCCACTACGCCCAGCACGCCTACAACGCCATCGAAGGGAACATGCTTCGACACGGTGCCCGACTGTCAGCCCAAGAAGTTCTTGTGCACGAATGCAGCGTATGTCAAGCTCATGTCGCAGGTGTGCGCCGCTACGTGCGGTCTTTGTGGCTCAAGTAAGCGTTTGACACATCCCTGGGTTTCCATAGTACTTTTGGCCGAATTCTTTTCATTTAGCACCTCAGCCGCAGCCGGTGTGTACCGCACAGGACAAGGTGCAAGACTGCAAGAACAAGGCGAACCTCTGCAAGGTCCCCGTATACGTAAAGCTCATGCAGCAGGTGTGCGCCGCGACGTGCGGTCTCTGCACGCAGCCTTCTACTCCGCCACCACCTCCTCCACCGCCACCTCGTACGTCAAGCGGGAAGTTGATCACACTTCATGGTCACGTCCGAGTTTAGCACCACCGCCGCCGCCGGCGTGTACCGCCAAGGATCAGGCGCCAGACTGCCAGCAGAAAGCGTTCCTGTGCAAGAATGAGGCCTACCAGAAGCTCATGTCGCAAGTCTGCGCGGCAACCTGCGGATTGTGCACGGCCCGTAAGTTTCGCAGGTCACGTCCGCATAGGAAGTACTGGAGAGGTCTCAATCAGCATATCTGGTAGTAAAGGGGATGAGCGAATCCGCCGCGTCTTAACGATGGTTGACTTGTTTAGCAGCTCCTCCTCCGCCACCACCTCCTCCACCACCTCCTCCGCCGCCACCACCAGCGCCAGCATGCTCGGACAAGGCATCGGACTGTGCTGGCAAGACTGCTCTGTGCCAGAACGCCGCCTACAAGAAACTGATGACGGATCTGTGTGCTGCGACTTGCAAACTTTGCTAAAGGCTTACTCAGTGGCGATAAAGATCTATAATTCTCCATTGCAAGGCAACCAGAAATCATTGCGAACAACCCAACTTTTTCGGCAAGTAGATACAAGCAGTATCTTGCATTCCCTTAGCGTACCCACGACACATCATAGCCAAAATTAAGCCGGTGAACAGAGGCAAGTAGTCAGTCCGCGGTGGGCATGCATACTGCCAGCACGCACTCGCTGTTTGGTTTGAACTTCGGAGCAGGTCAGATAAGTGATATTCGCTGTTCGGGCGAAAGACCCAAACTGGACCTCCTTGCTGTAACTTCCTTTAAATTCGGCCAGCAGAGAGGGGATATTCTTGTGCGAAGTTGTTTACAAGTCCTTTGCACTGCCAACGCACTGCGCGTATAGTGACCAACCTTACGCATAGCGTTAAATGCGCAAGCCAACAGCAATGCTACCGAAAGGCCTATGTGAGTGTCCTACGTTCGCCGTGCTTCACATTACATCGGATACGCTAGCGTTGATAAGAGCTGATATCAGCGAGTAATTAGCGCGGGAACTCGCCGTCCTCACCCGCGTTCTTGCTGGGTTCGCCGCATGCATAATGTCCTTTGTTTACGCTGGACTGTTGGTGATTTCGCGAGCGCTGGCGGGAAGCCGTCGCTGCTGCCGGTAAACGCCTTTGTCCACTGGCCTGGTGGTGGGGACGAAACGAAAACATCGGCTCTTCGCATTGCCTTCCGATGGATGGCGCTTCCTCTTTCTCTATAGACGCAGGTATTGATCGTTCAGCTGAACGCTTCTTAATAGCATTTTGCTCAGTCTTATGCGTGGTGCAAGCTTCTCTGTGACAAATCTTCTACCACTCATATTGAACTCACATGGCCTTGGAAGTCCACAAAAGCCTTATCCTTACGAAGGGTTGCCTATGTCGTCCAAAATCATGGGCTTGCTTCTATACCAGCACAAGTAAAATTAAAAAAAAGCGGTGTTACGTCTTCTGGTGAAGAGTGTCCGGGTCGTGGTTTAACGCGTATTCTCGCGTTACTGTTTTCGTTGTCAACGTCAATGTGCTTGCAAATACTTCTTGGAACATATCGGTCTGTTTAGCAATGGAAACGCCCCAGGGCAGTCCCCGTTCACTATCCTCGTCGTCGTCGTCCTCCTCCTCAGGCTCTTCATCATCGGACTCGGACAGTTCGGACAGTTCATCGTCCAGCGACTCCGAGTCAAGCGCAAGCAGCCGAAGCCCGACTCCAAATGGGCACCGGAACTCTCCGAAGATCGGACGCCCTTCGCCTAACTCAAGCGAGGCACCCAAATCAAGCAGAGATCCTGGGCCTGCCCAGGAGCATTCGCGAGATCCGGAACCGGTGACCAGCTGTTCTCGAAGACAGTCATCGCATGTGGCTGAGCCAGAGCGAGCCATGCCCGATTCGCTGCCGAACATCAATGCGGAGGCGTCGCAGCAGTCATTGGCAGCTCTTGCCGAATTCACGCCGAACAGCGAATCACCTCAAGCACTCTCTTTACTGCCGAGACGGAGCGAACGCATCTTTCTCAAGGATTCGATTCCGAGCGAACACCGTAAGTTAGCCGGCGGGAAGCAACAATGCTCATGATTTCTCGCAAAAAAAGTTTTCTCAAGTCCTTATCTTTAGAAGATGATGGACCAAAAATTCTTTCCGTCTCATGCACTTCCACGCAGCAGGCATTTTCATCGTCCGCAAGCCAACCGTATGTACCTTGTCGTATGCATTGTTTTAGGCCCCTCAGCACTTCAGTCCACGAGCTCTTCGAAGGCAACCATCGAGCAGAGCTCTGCGGCTGTGAACTATGGCCCTGCGGCAATCTACTCTCGGGGCGCCAACAAGTATTTTCGCCATAACAGCTCGTCGGTCAAAGGGCACGTCTTCCGCTTTCGACGCGTAGCGCACACTGAAACGGACGACACGTTCACGTGCATTGACTGCTTGAACGGTTAGTGAATGCTATAGTCGGCGGAGCTTTCGCTTTTAAGCGCGAATTGCATTTATTTGACACCGAGTCATTGCAAATTCAAAACATTACGCTGTTTCTTTAACTGCTCCTAGTTGGATTTGGGTATCAACAAGCTCAGGTACGTATAACTCGAAGGATTTTTTGTTTTTGATATTTGAGTCGCCCCGTTCTCAGCCGCCATCAAATCCTGCTGTTCGTTAGTCGCGTCTTGCAGCTTTTCGAAAATTCTTTTCACCATTGTTGTCCTGAGACTTGGAAACTGTCCGTATCCTTCTGCTAGAATTCAAGTTTCCGTGAGGCCAAATCACCCAATTAGTTATTTGTGATAAATTGCCGTGTAAGTAAGCCCCGTATACTCCGTTTTGCCTCTATACGTAGCTGCATACTGTCATAGTGTTAAGTGGGTTCCGATTTTTCAGCGATTATTATTGTCCGGGAGGGCTTCAGCTCCGCTAGCTCCTGCTCCACGCGCCTCTGGGACGGAGGAACGCGGGTCATTGATACGTCGGCGTTAACTGCGCATACTTTCAGTTGTCACTCATCTCGAACTGAACGCGAATCTTGCGCGCTCTGTACGTGTGACGGACGGAATCATCACAGCTGATCCGGAAGCGAAGCACATCTGCCTGAAGAGCTCCAACGGTACACTCCAGCCGCGCATATCTACTGGCCGCTCTTCCATGCCGAAAACGACCTACACCGAAGCAGACTGCGAGGACGAACAGTACGGTCAGGTCACGACGGAGGGACGCGGGCTGGTGTCCTACTACTCGACGATGCACGATCGCCGCCTCCATTTTCGCCTCCTAGGCAAGTCCAAGCATGTGCCCGGCGTAGAGGAGTACTACTGCATGGCGTGTCGCGAAGTGGACGGAAAATGTGAGTTCCAGTGGTTGTGTTTGTTATGGGAGTGTTACATGCTCTAGCCCACTTGAGTCTGCATCATTTAGCCTGTCATACCTAACTTCGTTTCTTCACTCTAAAATGTCTTTTAGACACATTTATCGTTTGCGTGAAAGAGGGTCAGTTCGTTGCGGTCGACCCGGACAGCTCCTTTAGCGGACACGAGTGCATCAGAGTGGAGCAGAAGCGGCAACAAACGGGTTCCACCACTCGACCGAGCCAACAGAAGCCGGTCGTGGCGAAGCTTGCACCAAAGCGCAAGTCGACCGAAACGTTGTTGGACGCACGTCCTGACACCAAGAAGGCTGCCGCTCCACTGCCCCACCCAGCACCAACGAGCAGGTTGATCAAGCAACCGCTAAGGCCGCTCGGAAGCATACTTGCCAGCACTTCGAGCATGCAAGATTTTGGCAACGCGCACAGCAACGACAATGGCGAAGTGGAGTGGGAAAGCCAGATCCACAAAGGTAGGTCTACTTGCCGTCGCCTTTAGCGCAAGCACAATGTGAATGCTTGCAGGCAAGACGCTTCGCTTCGTGTTCCACATGCTAGCACCGACCGGGCCAGTGTGGTACTACAGATGCGATCCATGTCATGCACTATGCGGTACGTACATCGGTTACCTAGACTATGCCTTTTCAAATAACGGTTTCAGTGTTTTATAACGCACTTCTTTGTTTAGGCATTCACAAAAACGCCGGCGCGGTACCGAGGCTGTTGGCGGTGCGCGAGGATCGTCTCCTCCGCAATCCGGACGAATGTGGTACGAACTTCGGTCACCTCTGTCAGATGCCAAAGAAGGTCGCCGAACTGCAACGACACCGGAAACGCGACCGTCCGCAAGGCAAGAAGGCTCGGATGAGCCTGATGTATGAGCCGATGAGCACCGATATTCCGGTCGATGAGTTCCACGAAACGAATGACGTGGACCTAGACGATGTGGCGGAGAACTTTGAGGACGTGCTCGACGAAGTCGACGCGGCTCGATCGCTAGTACCCAGTGATGCAACCGGTCAAGTGGAGCCTGACGCAGGACTACGAACAGCAAACGTCATCGAAACAACGTCGGCAAGAGCGTCGGCCGCACCGCTCAATGATGCCGCACAGGCGAACATGGAGGTGCAAACTGCCGGTAGGTCGTCATCAATTACCTATGAACGGTCTCTTCGAAGAAGCAAAAGCCCTGATTTTCTCAGATGAAGTCAGGTTCCCGGTTCGGTTTCAAGGTTTAGTATATGTTCATTTGGAAGGTTTCCTTTTTGGCGAACAATTTTCCATTTAGCATCGTCATCACGTGCAACTGGCCCGAAGGATAGCAAGCCAGACGTCGCCGCCCTTCGACAGCAGCAACGCACCGGTCTCACCGTCGCGAACATATCGCTTCACCCGGATGACGACGACGAGATTGAGTTCCTCGGAGTCACACATGCGGAGCGTGCCCACCGTCGGTCCTCGCAGCTACCCGAGATTGAGAACGTCAGTGTGACGCCCGACAAGCCAGGTGGCAAGCCGAAGGCCCGTTCCAGTGCGGTAACCCTGGCAGCGCCGCTAGCCAAGACAGCTCCTGCCACCGTATCGTCCGCCGGACAACCAACGCCATGTGGACCGTTACCCGCTGCGAGCTCAATTGCTACCTCTTCGCGTGCTGACGATGCAGCGCCAAGAAGCCGTCGTCGTTCTTGCGGGTTCGGACCACCTCAGCCAGCGACTACAGCGGCTTCGTCCCGTCAGCCAGCGCCGACTGGCACTACAAGCGGTGTCGCGCAGGTTACTCGGCAACTGGAGGGAATCGACGATGACGAGCTCCTCCTGCTCGAGTTGGACGACATCCTGGAGGACCCAATACCGTGGACGCCACGAGCAGCGGTCAAGCAGGAGGTAAAGCGAGAGGATGCGGTGCCGGCGCGGCACAAGCAGGAGGGCATGCTACCGCTGGTTGCTTCCAAGCCACCGCCCGGCCACGTGACCAACTTCGGCAAGGCGCACTTCTCTCCCGACGGGACTCTCGCGTTTTTCACGTAAGTAATTCACGTGGTAGCCTGTCGATACGCACACCAGTGTCAGCCATCACACCACTATACTTGTAGATGTCATAGATATGCCCTTCAACTGTCTGCTTTAGGGATATTCTCGGGAAGACGTACGCGTTCGAGCAGCTGGAGATGTTGTACGAGACGGTCAATGGCGAGCAGACGGAAACGCGAATTTATCAGTGCAAGACGTGTATCGAAGGTAGGCTCTATGCCCCCAGTTATTTCACATTTGTTACCTGGTTTGCCTTGCACGACTGTTTTCACGGTATTCAGTGTCCAAGTTTAGCCGCAAATCGCCTCGGGATGACGGTGGACCTCCAGCGCGTCAAGACCGTCAACGGTTATTTCGTGGACATCGATCCGGGGCGTCCGCGAGGTAGGGCCTTTTTACTGATAATACCTAGGTATTAGTACAACCACAGTCACAAACCAGTCGTTGCTTAGGGAACGCTCACTTGTGCGTGCGCAATCTAAACAACTGAACAACCGAGAAAGGCGAATGTGCTCGTGGACAACACTTTAAGGATGTTCTACGTTCTGTCGGCAAACCAGCATACCACAGTTTAATCGAAATATTTGTAGATCAGGTACTCGATACTTTGATGGTAATAAACGTCTACTTCTCCACGTGACCTCATGTGCACTAGCCTCGGTGTTCTATGAAAGAGGGTGACGCTTGTCTAACGCATCCATGGTTATTGGATGAGTAACGAGTTTTCGGCGAGATTGTCCGGCGTCGTTCGGCAAGTCAGTGACATGCTTCTAATGGCATGGGTACGCAGCACTAAAGCACGAAAAGCGCGAAAGAAGCTGTTATACTGCGCAGGTCCAGTGGTCGCAAACGTCTTTGCAAACGCTGCGATAACTGAGATCATGCAAGGAGCCTTTTTATTCGCGTTGTGGGCTTGATAATTTCTCTTTTTTTGCGGTTAATGAAGAATGGAGCCAATAGAGCAGTTCAGTCGCTTTACTTTTAACGGCATCGCTTGCATTGGACCTCATTATCCCATTTGGCCCAACAGGAACGTGCTTCAGTTGGTTCCTTTCCTTCGTCCTTTCAGTCTTTCCCATGAATAAACGACTGGTTCAATCATAGCGACGCAATTAGCCTGATTCTGAAGAAGCTTTGGGCGCGCTAGGCGCACCGTAAATCCTCATATACCGTAAATGCCGACTCGTACAAAACCCGTATAAAACTTTGAACCGTCACCGTAAATGAACTCAAGCGGTCGACAAATGAACTCTTTATGATTTGAAGCTAAAATAACGTTCGAGTCTTGTGTAAATATGGATGCTTAGGACACTGTTGACTGGGCGAGACGGGATAAACATAAAGCTGACCAGATATTGTCCGTCTGTTGGATTCACGTCACATTTGGTTGTTGAAAGAAGTTTATTACGCTCTGCACGGCTGAGAAAGGACAACGAACCCACTCAAAGCTATTCACAAAGCGGCGACCTGCTGTCGCGTAACAAACGGGCTACCAAATATTTGCGAGTTCGAGGTGTTCCGTGTTTAATTCTACAGGCCGCTCACTCATCCCAGTTCTTCATCGGGATGAGGAATCGCTTCTGCTGCGAGAATAGTCCCTTGTAGATGCGCGACAGTTGCATGGTGTCCGGGTTCTGCGCGAACGGAAGACGAACGACCAGTCGACGTTTAGCGGGTGCTGGCCGAAGCGCGGTTTCGTCGAAGTAGGGCTGAAGGCCGCGAATCACTCCGAGGCTGGCGGGCCGGTTGTGAGACGAGAAGGCATCCCGCGAGGATGGGAGATAGACGGTTGCGTCACGGTCGCCATCGAAAATGGACCTAGAAACATAGATTCGTGGAATTCGCGGGACGCAGTCAGCTAGAAATAGTGCGGGACAAACAAATGTGACTTTCAACGACACCTGTCATGACACAGCTTGCTCAGTCTATGGTAAACCTCCAACTAGGTATGTGCGGTT